>JAAGNO010020425.1:0-19982 GCA_033439905.1 Ceryle rudis
AGCGGGGTGGTCGGGGGGGGGGGGGGGGGGGGCGGCAGCGTGGTGGGTCCGGTTGAGAAGCCGGTGGTATGGTCCTGAGGCAGTGGGGTTAGCGGGAGAGGGTCTCTGGGGTGGTGGGACGCAGGCTTGGGTGCGTCTTTGGGCTGGAAAGGAGGGAGGTATAACCCAGCCCGCACGGCGATCGGGAAGCCTGCTCGTCGGTGAGCGGTCCTGGCAGCTACAGACGCTCCGAGACAGGGATACCTTCGCTTCTCTCGGTGCCACTCGGCTCGATCGCAAGCTGGCCAACAGGCAGCGCTTTTGTGAAGGAGACGGCTGCCAAGGGAAACTGACTTTGCTTCTGAAAGCTCTTGAGCTGTCCCTCCACCCAGCTTGTGGCCTGCGGTTTCGACTCATCAGGTGGTGTGGGAAGTGGCCTTCACGCTACTCTTCTGTGACCGAGTATGCCAAAGCCACCGGTAAAGGACAGGTTAGGGTGGCAGTTTTTTAAAACCTTTTCTGATTCCTCTAAATCAGGTTTCAGTGCAAACAAAGTTGACTGCAAGCTCCAGACCTGAGACTAGCTACCAGTTTAATAACCCTGCCCCAGCCCAATTCCTGTTTAGACTGGTGAATAAGTTGTTGGTCAGGCTACTCAGTGTGCGTCGGAGACCCATTATTTGAAGGTTTTCTACTACACTGTCTTTGAATCTACAATTAGGTCTGAAATGACAGTGTAATGAAAAGGCTGGCAAAATACGTGCTTTTATATTCCACCCAGTTTATAATCCCAATTCTCACCTCTAGACCATCATTTGATGTAATCTGAGCTGCAGAAGGATCTTGTACTGGAGCTCAAGTGCTTTATTTAAAAATAATAAAAAAGGAATCTGCTGTCTGGCTGGTTAGACAGGCCAGAATGTTTTGTAAATCTAGGCCTATGGGGCTGCTGGGAAGCTTTTCCCCCAGCATCACCTTATCCTAAGCTAATGAAAACAAAAAGTTAATGAAAACAATGGTTGAAAGCATAAATTGTCCAGAAGAAATGCCTGAGGATAAAAATTCTGCAGAAAGCGACATTTTAATTATGTACCATGTTATCTCTCCAGGAGACGCGTTTCCCCCAAACTTCTGTTTCTTACTCATGTCTAATACCAGTGCGAGGAGCAATGCTTGCATCACTGAATTTCATGGGTTTTAAGAGGTTTTGCACTGTGCCGGGTAGCAACGTGCTAATGATTTGATAAACTGTGAATACTTTACTTTCTTCTTAGGGTGGCATAATTTCTATTAGGCATCAGTACTGCATGATATTAGAGTCCTTAATTTGTACTGCCAAAAGATGTCAGAATAGTAGTAGTTAACAAGTGTTTCTCATGACTGTAGTGAAATACTATTTATACAACCTGAGGCTATTGCACATATACTTTGTTTATTCCAGAAAGCAAAGAGTATAATGTTTGTTCATTTTCTGTTGAGGATATTTATCGGCTTGTGTGAGATAACCAAAGTCAGACAGACATAGATTAATTAGTAGTGAGGGTTTAACTGTAAGAACCCTCCTTTGAATGTTGTTTATTTTGCACAAATACATTTGTTCAGCTAGTAACTGTCTTTGAAATATTTAATGCACTTCAATTTTGCTGAAAGGTTTTTTGAAAGAAGAGTAGCTTGAAGAAGAAATTGAAAGGATTTGGCAGGATTGGATACGGATGTTTCCTACCTTTGTACATTTAAATTAGGCTGTACAGTTATTTCTTTTTCATGTTTCTCATAGGTCTCTGGTTCTCCATAAAGAGAAAAGGAAAAACATCTGTCAGTTTGGTAGGGTCTCTGGGAGGTGCTGTTACTGTTCCAAAAGGCCATTGGGACTGTAAGATTTCCTGCAGGTTCTGACATCTCAGCACAATGTCCTGGTCACCTGGAGTGACATCTATGGTACAGTCATCAGTGGTCTTTGGCTTTCATCAAGGTAGTAAACAAACTCCTTAGGGGTCTCAGCAGAATGCTCTCTTCAATCTCTTCCTGATACTCAAGTAAAAATAAAAAACCTTCTGAATGTGATGTATAATGTGAAGACACTCCAGCCTAAGGTTTATTATGGGTTGTTACGGACAAATAAAATTACATGTTCATTATAGACTGTTAGCACACAAAAAGCATATCAATTAGTATGTCAAGAATACATAGCAGATATATAATTAACATGCATCTTTTAGAAGACTATCTAGAGCACGACAGATTTTAGACTATGTGAAATCTGATTTTAAAATGTAGAACTGTAAAAAAACAAATTTGGTATCCAAAATATCCATTGCTATTTTTGTTTTGTAGCTTCAGGTGGAAGAATTGATTTTGAAAAAGTGTCAGTAATGCATTTAACAATGGAAATTTATGCTTCATCCTGAAATGATCGGTTGTCCCAGCCAAAATGGAGTTTAAAGAAGAAATGTTACCCAGATCCTAGCCTAGCAAAGGTAGCACCTAGTGCTTAAATATAAGGGCAAGTCCAATACAGTACCAAAGTAAAAAGCACAGCAGCAAACGGCTAAGTGTTTTACAGTTGAATGTTGCTTTTCTATCCCTTTCCTGTCTATGGATGTAAGGTAAGTTCCTAGAACGCAGTACAACTGTGTTGTTAAGCTGCAGAGGAAATCAATCTCTTTTGCAGGGTGGGTTTTCTTTTTCTGCCCATTGGGAGAAGAAATTCTTCATTGGCTGTGTTGAAGTCATTACACTGAAAGGATTCATTAGGCAAGTGTGAAGCCCTGCTAGCCCTTAGGCAGTGCTTCTGTAGACTAGTCCTGCAGCTGCCCAGTGAGCTGTGCAGAAGGATCCCTTGCTGTCCTTGAAGGACACCTGATTTGTCCTTTTATTCTGGCTAGCTCTGCAGAATGGTGCATGTCTTTTAAGACTTACCACTACATAGCGCTTTTATACATACAGCAGAAGGCTATTTATCTACCGTGTTCATTTGATTCCATATTTACATATTGGTATATGTTCACATTCATTTGCATTATGTATCTGTCATGTTTCACTGAGGATCTTAAGCTAACACATATATTTACATGACTTTATTAAACCATGCAATGCTATTCAGAACCAGGCAGATAGCACCACCTGTTTTAGATAGTGCTAAATGCTGGTACCTGAAATGTGGGATGGTTAAGGCAGAGTCACTCCTAGGACCAGAAAGAAATATAGGAGTTTTAATTACCCTATCTCAATTTATCACATGGCTACAGCTTGTCAGTCACAATAATATTGTGGATTATGTGACACCAACTTGGTTTTGTTCAGATTTTCATGCTATCTAAGGCATGTTATGTCATGTATCTTTAGAAATTGGTTTTCTATGTTGATTCTTTCGTTTGGCAGACTGCCACCTAGCTGTACTCATCCCTCAACAGTTCTGTAGTTAGTGTGATGGTAGGACCAAGATGAAACTTTTGACAGGTAAGATTTACTTGTGTTCACCCAAAATATTCTTCAGTAGTCAATTTTCTGATGGGAAGAAGAGAGAAAAATAGAAAACCAGTATTTTTTTACTGTTACAGCTCATACAGTGACAGCTGACTTATCCATATAATTTTGAAGCAAATGCTGACATGAACATTATTTTTAGTCTGAAAATATCTGATAGCAAAGCTTGCAACATTAGTGGAAAAGTCAGGATCACCTGGGTTCATTTTAAGAGCTAGGCATCTGGGGAAAGAAACAAGAAAAATTGTAAATACCTAGGATGCAAATTTACTGAATGTTTCTTTGAAGGGAACAAAAGCTGATCGTTTCTTGACCATGAGGGTGGTGAGACACTGGAACAGGTTGCCCAGAGAGGTGGTGGAAGCCACATCCTTGGAGATTTTTAAGACCAGGCTGGATGGGGCTCTGAGCAACCTGCTCTAGTGGGAGGTGTCCCTGCCATGGCTGGAGGGTTGGAACTGGATGATCTTTAAGGTCCCTTCCAACCCCGACAATTCTATGATTCTATGATTACAGTAATTGCATGTTTAGGAAATAAAATTAATTTCTTAGAGTTAAGATATGGAAATAAGCTATATGAAGGAAACCTTCTTTTATTTTGAATTGAGGTGGATGTGGCATTATTTAGGGAGTTACAGCCAGGTTGCAAAAGCATTGAGTGGATATTTCACCAACACAGGAACAGCATGTTTTAAGCAATACTTAAAGCGATGCTTTTTAATATTTACTGCTCTGTTACCTTATCATTGTATGTCTCACATAAAGCCAAAAGAAGAAAGAGAAGATATAAGCTATGTCTAAAGGTACATGAAGGTGTTAGATGAGGAGTAATACCTTTTATCATATCAACTAATATTTGAAAACAGACAAGAGCTCCCTTTTTGGCTCATCAGTCTCTCCTCAAGCTGTATCTAACTGTATCTAACTTTCAAAGCTTGTCACACTTGTAGCCCTAGAGAATGCCATGTTGACAGCTATGATACAGTTTAAGAACTGTGCCACATGGGAGTGTGGCAGCAAGGCAGGTCAGATTGACTTCCTCTAGTCAGGTGGTATTGTGGTCTTAACTGTGCCTTCTGATAGTCAGTAAATCATTGCAACAGGTCTCTGAACTGATTTGTAGTGTTTTTACATGCACAGAAAAACACATAGTAGGTTTGAACCCAAATGGCAAGTGGGCTTAAATATTTCTTGGACAGGAATGAAAGAAGTATGGAAATTTTGGAAGTATATGTTGTGATGGATGAATCCCTTTGACTGTTTCCTGAATTGCATAGTCTTGGGACTCTACTTTCTCACCCCACAAAAGCAATCAGTAGATACTTCTTCCATATAATAGCAAGTCTTGGAGCCAAACGTTTAAAAATACATTACTGTGCATTATAGCACAGTAGTAAGTCCAGAGAGTGCTGCATTCTGTGGTGCATGAGTGGGACTTTGAGGAAGGTCTCCAAAATACTGTTCACTTAATGCAACAAAAGTTCATCACTCCCATGGAAAGTCAATACCTCCACATCTGTGAGGAAGTTAACTTCAGTTGTAGAGTTGCAGCATTTTGTTTGTTTTCCTTAACACTTGTAAAACATATATCCTTTGAATATGTGTGCGTGTGGAGATGCATTATGTATTTCTGTGTCCTCTACGTGCTGTGGTGATCTGCATTCTTCTCTGGGTAAAAGACAAGAGTTGATACATACCATGTGCATGCATAGAGTCATTTCTTAATTTAGCAGCTCATATAGAAAATCTGTCCAATTCTTTCATCCTTCCTTCTCTTACTGTGTCTGTGTGGCAAACACCCTGGGGTTCCTGTGGTTTTTGAATTGTATTTGCATGATACTGTATAATGAGCGATTACATTGTTTTCTAGTTGTTTGAAGGAGGTCATAATAATGTGGGTTTTTTTCGTCTTTTTCTTTTTTGTGGTGGTTGTAATAGTTTTAGTCATTTTGGGATCAGCTGCCATGCAAAAGGAAGAAATGAATCTAAGAAAGAAGCACTTAATTGTGACAAATTGTTGGAAGGCTTTAGATGTGGTATAATACCTTGTTTTCCTGTAAAGCCCTCTCTAGAAGGGGGGAGGGCATCTGTATTTTTATTTCTGTCTCCGTGTATTTGTCTTCTGAGGTGTAAGCACAGAAAAAGCAGATTTTTTTTGCAGAGAGGGAAGTCAAGAGTTTCTCATTAGTGAGTTAGACCAAAAGATTTCAAAGATCTTTATCATCAACTTTCAAAGATCTTTATCATCGTTAAAGGAAAAGCAGTGCTTTTCCTATTCTTGAGTAGGACTTTGGAAAAATAAACCAGGAAATACCATATAGGACTTCATTTTTCATGAAGTTTTTGAAAAGCTATTTTCATATTGCCCAGTGCAAAATTAATCAACAAAGCTTTTTAGTACATACTTAATCAGAACAGATGTTGAAGTGCCCATGTTTCTGTGGCTTACTCACATGTTTCATCCTCATCTTGTACCATGGTGATAAACTGGCAGGATATGTTACCCACCTCTGTTGACTTCTAATTTGATGTAGCTCCATTTACAGTAATGCGAACTGACACAGAGGGAGAGAAGGAGCAAAATATAGGCCCGTGACCTTCAACACACACAGAAAGCCTCCACCAGAACCTGCTGTGGCACAGGCCACGTAGAATACCTACATGGATGTACAAGAAATGCTATTTCTTCTGCATGGCTGGTAATCATGCAGGGCCCCTGCTGTAGGACGAGGAAGGGAACTGGTTGGAAAGTTGGGCAGAGTTATCAGCAGGAAGGAAAAGTGGAATCGTGTGTCTACAGCTGCTGTGGAGCTGAAGATACAAGGAGCCTTATGCGAGGAAGCATGGAGCAAAAGGAGGAGGGATGATTGCAGCACAGATGTTTAGAGGAAGATGAGAGTGGGTGAGTTGTAGAAGCCCGTGCATTTGAAAAAGGAGAATGGGGACACTCAGAACTAATAGATTTATGACAGGAATGACAGGAAAGTCTTTACAGAGAAGAGGAGGGAAGGTGACCCACAAAAGACTTGAAAGAGAAAGAGACTTGAAAGAGTCTTGGTACCTGCAGTAAACTCAGCCATCTGAAATACACAACTCTGAAGTTTCTATGCCTTTTCTTCTACAAACATTGCCTCCGATAGTGTTAATACTCTCTGAATTGCTGTGTATTTGCATTAAACATTTTTGAGAGACACAGAGATTTATTTCTGGACTGAATATCAGAATCAGTCTCTTAGATAATGTTAACATGTTTGTAACATGTGTTGGGTTGCTCTTCTGTTCTTTGGCAAGGCTGGTTAGCTGACCTTTATAGCAGGCACATTTATTTTGGGATGTGTTTGCCTTTGAGGCAAGCAATTTATCTAAAAGAGTTTTATATTTAGAAATCCCACCTTAACAGAGTATCAGCATAGACCCATGACACATCTTTGCAAAATCAGGGAGTAGAGAGGTTGCATTGTTTAGCTTCATCTGTCATCACTGAAGACAAAGAGTTACCTGAAGAATACACATGCTGTCCCCTGGCTTCAAGCTGTGAGAGCTCTTGTCTCTGTCCATTGAGATCAGACAGGGAAGCTTAGAGCCTCTTACAAGGCTAATACAGTTGCCCATGCTGGATGGTTTGAATATCCCTGCAACTGTCATTAACCTTGACATTTCCAAAACCATTGTTGCTGCAGGACTTTTAAAAGAGTGTCTGAAAGAAGTTCAAGTCTATAGTTTATAAACCTGCACCACAGAAGCCGATATATTAATTTCCGTTAATAACTCTGACCTGTGAGGGTTTGGCTACTTTTCCTTAGTAATTAATGGAGGCAGTAGGAGATGAGGAGAGAGTGTTCTTACCACCCAGGTTTAATCTCCCAGGCATCTCTCTGAAGCTGATTAAGAGTAATAGACTCCTCCAGAAGGTTGTTTAAAGCACGTATATTAACGGAGAGTTATATCAAGATTGCTATGCAAAAATATCCTTGCATTGACTATGATTATAGTTGCTGCTACAGTAGAGCAGAGCCCTGAGAAGTTAGATGCAGGAAAGAGCAAACTTTGGCAAACAAGGACTAATATGAGAAGCCCAGGCTTAGCATATACTGTTTGCATACATTTTTTGGTCTGCATTTGGCTCAGTATATGAGCCCCTGAGATAGGTGAAACAGAAGGTTGAAAGTAAATCAGTACTAATCATTTTGGTCTAATGCCACTTGGAATCTGTCAGAAGCAGCAGTAGTATAGAAAGCAGCATTTAGTCAAGTTTAATTTTTCTCTGAAATATTTCTGTGAACTATGGTAAAAACAGATGGAATTTAAAATGCACAAAGAGAAAAAAAAATGACAAAAGGAGAAAGCAATGCATCATATTGAAAAATAATTACTTTTAAGTTTGACCACTTGGAATGGATTTCAAAAGCACTCAGTCGAAAAGTAACGTATTTGTACTTTTTTATTTCCATTATAGGTTTTCCTTTTCAGGGGACACATCTTCACCGGTAGAACAAATATACACTTAATGCACTTAAGAGTAATAATGACTAATGCAGAATTTTAGAAAATGTTTTCATTGAAAGAAGTCATAAGTGTCAGGTCTGTTGGCTGATGATTTTAGGGAGTATTTCTTTGAACACGGGAACTTAACACAACTGAAATGATTTGGGAAGAGAGGAAGACTTCCTAAGGGATGTTCTGTTGTTCGTGGGTGGCCATGCAGAATTCAGCTGTCTTCTTATTTTGCTTCAGACTTCTGTCCTCTCAACTACTCACAGCTTGACTCATTTGTAACAGAGAGCAGAATCTGCCCTGTGTGTACAGTGTCAGAGTTTTAGGATAAATCGTCAGATTATACATTATGTTATGCATATGTATGTGTGTATACATTACCATTGTATTCAATATTTTTGGGGGCAGGCAGTTATTCACAGGTGAACCTGAGTCAAATCTGATACTACTTCTTAGTAATGCTCATCTGGGCCCAGAAATCTTCACTTTGTGGTACTTCTATATATTTGTATTTTCAAAATATAATTGCTAGTTTTGAGACACTAGGAGTTTTTGCTGTCCTAATTTTGTACAACATAATTACAAATTGAGAAAAACTTAAGAACAGTTTGAGAAGTTAGAGTAAGTAAGCTATTTTGAAATCCTAAAACCAGATTTACTATAGTGATCAACAAGGATTATTTATGTTTGTATTTTTAATGTCTAGAATTTCTTCCAATTTTACAGTTGTCCAGCAGTATATCAGCAATGTTTTTCCCACTGCATTTTTTTAAAAGAATCTTTATCTATGCAGTAAGAACTTTGTATTTCTTGGGAATATGTATCTGAGAGACAGCATTAAATTCAACATTAAGTTTATTTTATCATGAAATTATTTGGAGGTGTAGAAATTTAGGGTAATCTGGTGAGACTGTTATTTCATCTCTTACTATTGCTGTGGGTTGATAGATACAAAGAAAATGTATTACTAGGTACACAGATGTCTCTCAAATACAGCTTATTATTTACTGTGGTCTGTCCAAATATTAGAGGCTTTTGTGGTAGTTCCATTGCATTTAGCACGCAAGGCTGTTCTTCCTGTTTCTATCTCAGTACCTTGCCAGAAGAAAACATAACAAGTTTAGAATTGTGTTCAGGTGAATTGCAACTGTTTGGAGAAATTTCTGTAAAAGCATACCCATAATGCATGAAAAATAAGTACCCATTATTATTATTATTTTCACAGAAAGAGTAATTAGCATGAGTTATAACAGAGCTATTCGGGGGAAAAAAACCCAAACAAACAAAAACCCAAACAAACAAACAAAAACACCACACCAAAACCACAACCAGCCAACCAACCAACCCAAACAATTAGATTTCAGTAAGACATTAAACAGACAAACTACTCTCTGGAAAAGTCAATGGTGTATATTATAAATGTATTTCTTGTACATTGCACAACTTCTTTGGGACTCCGTATGGACTAAGTGCATATATTTGTTTGCAAGGCTGGAGTCTAAAGCTGTGGTTGAACTGAAAAAGATGAAGCAATAGATGAAGACATTTTGACTTTTTGAAAAGTAGTGACAGACAAGAAGGCATATGAGGCCAGAGGTTAATTAAAAGATTCCAACCGTATCTACAAGTTGATCTGTGAAGAAGTTGAACGGATTCCCATGCATTCGTGTATTCACACCAAATAATTTTTTACTGTTTGTTACTGGAAGGTGTGGATTTTATTTATAGTTTTGCCAAAAGCAACGCACACCCAAGAGGTAGCTGCTTTTGCCTGAATGAAAAAGTAACTTGGCTGCCATCTCTTACCAACGCTGGAGTTTGCCCGGACGGGAGCTGAATGCCTGACGTTTGCTGCCCGTCTACCTCGCGCACCGGCTGCAGTCGGGCAAGCCCAAGCTAAGCACGTGGGCTCCCTCTGCTGGCTGCTGCCGCTGCTCCGGGCCCCTCTCCAGCGCAGTCACCCGGCGCTCCGGGCAACAGAATTCAGAAGACGGGAGCTGCGGCTTATTTTAAACAGTTACACTTCGAGGCAAAAATACATTCAGGTGGCTATTAAAATAGATTTAATCTAGCTTTTAAAGTACAACAGCAATATAAAACTTTAATTTGAAATGTGCAGACAATCTGAAGTAGTAACAGTTTTATAGTGAAAAAGCATCAGACAGACCAAAAGAGAAAATACTAGTCAGAAACTTTCAAGTGTTTACTTTCCATGATTTCAGGTACTGAAAGAGATGGGGGGAGTGGAGAAGTGAGGATGCAGTCTAACCACTCCTAGCTCCTGCATAAAACTCAACAGAAAGCTAATACTCAATCTCTCTCTGTTTTTTAACTGTCCCCTGACTCTGGGGCATAATTTATTTCAAGATCCTTTGATTTATTTTCAGATCTCAACTGGATAAGGTATTGAGCAATCTGATCTGAATTTGGTTCTTGAAGTGGAGGTTGAACCAGATAATCTCTGTAAGTCCTTCCAGCATACATTGATCTATGTTTCTGTTGTAAAAGTGAGAGAAAGGTTGAACTTGTAAAAAGATTTTTTATAACCCCATGTTCATCTTGAAAGGCCTTTTATATTCCAAGGTAGAAAATGACACTGTACATGTGTAAAGAGAGAGGCCTGGATCCACTTTCTGCACTCTCACCTGTTGCATATCAGCAGGCCTTTGCAAGGAAAGGGATGTAATACAAGTGCAAGAATAACAGGGCTGTAGGGTAGGGAGCTCCTGAGGAAAGGGAGCTCATTAAGGAAAATGGCTTCATGTCCCCTCTACCAACTAATAACTATTAATAAAGCTGGGGAGAATCACATGGAGCTCATTTCAGAAGGAATCCTGGACACTACTCTAGACTGAGGGCCCAGGTGGTAGTCTCTGACATGCCTATACAATGAGGAAAGGCTGAACAGGATTTCTCTGTTCTTTAGGCTGTGGTTGGATATGGGTTTTGTTTTTTATCTGATGAGTTTAAATTATATATGAAAAAGTGGAGAGATCAACTTGCCACAACAGATTCCCATCATCCTGCTATGAACATGTCAGATGAAAGGTTTGTTTGGGGCTCTGTTGTGATTTCAGTTAAAGGAGACTGTCAAAAAAAGGGCTATGCTTTCACTGTTAATCTTCTGAAAAACTGCCTTTACAAACATGATACCAGAATTATCATGAGACATATTTCAAGACGGGCTTTTTATTTTTATTTTTTAATTACTAAAGCCCAATATACAAAGGGCAATTCTGAAGGAACAGTCTAAAATTTTAAGAGACAGAGTGACCAAATTGGTTACATGTTAACAGTAATGAACCCAGGTACAATGTAAGCAGATAGGAGGAGAAAGGTTAAAAACCACCCTGGTAGTTCTGTGATGGTAGTCCTGAGGACACTGTATGCCCAGCTAGTCCTCCGTGGTCAAAATACTCTTTATTTACTACAGTTTTTCAGGAAATGGACAAAAAAAAAATCACTGTCTGAAGCTACAGTGATCACCCTCATGTGACTGTTTTTACAAGTCACCCCTCTGTTTCACCAGGAGCAACTGGCATTGAAAATGTCATTGGCAAAACTGGCCTTGAAGTTGGTGTATGTTTTATGGGTTGTTTTGTTCAATGATACTTGCTGAAAATGCTTGACCCACAATATAGTCCAAGGGATTAATGGTACTACTGGCATGTGCCCCTAACTGAAGGTGTGTAGCTGATATGGCCATTCTTTCTAGATGCTCTTGTTAACACCTCTCACTCTTAGATTTTCTTTGTAACATGATGTACATTTGCTTAAAGCAATTTTAGTTAAAATAACACATCTGTAACATTTTTATCCTTTTGATACTTAAATGGGCATGATAATAGTAGTATACGGAAACAGGACAATATTCCCTCAGGTTTGTGACCATCTGTGTCTTCAGTGTTTCAACAGTCACCCAGACGTTGCCAGAATGCTGATATAGTTAGACTTTGTATAATACATACACAGATTTAATAAACCAGAGATTTTAGAAGTCACTGCTTATATGTGGTGACTTAAGAAGCATCCCATATAAATAGCATTTATTAGATAGCTGTGCACAATTCACTTCCATTCAACCCATTAAGGCACTGTCAGTAGGCACCATTTACCACTCTAAACCATATTCGGGCAAATGAGTGGAGCAAAGAACCTGCTTTGAATGCACCCTCACATTAGGAATTCCTGTGTCACATTAGGAATTCTGTGTGAACAGACAATATTGGGATTTGAGAGGTTACTGTTCAAGGCTTGGGTTTTCTGCCAGGAAAAAAAACAACAAACGACTATTAATTGAGGTAGGACTTACTGATGAATGGTATCCACACTTATCTTAGTTCATAGGGGCCAATCTTTCAGTTCATACTCTATTTTGCCTAATTTAATTTAAGTCAGTAGAAATTTTGACTCATGAGGGCTGTATCATGACACAGAACAGGGGTCTATATATACCTCTGTATATCTGTACTGATATAGCTGAGCTGAATTTGGGAGAGATGGTGCATCTTTCAGGACAAATGCCAAGCTGAGCTAGTTCAAGTCGTGTGAATGGCCAGGTGGCTGGATTAGATAGTATATTCTATGGGGTTTTTTTTGTCTAACTTCATTTGGTATTATTATGCTTGCTTTGCAGGCATATGCTTTTTAAAAAATATTATTTTCTGCACATTAATTTTGTCTGCTGTAATAATAATATTGGAAAAATGTATGCTGAAATGTACTGAATCCCAGCCTGTAGCTTGCACCTTCACAGTCATCAAGTAGGTGTTCCAATTTATGAATAATAGGTTTTATGGAAACAAGTGGGTGAACCAACACCACTGGCTTGCCTCAGTAACTTCAAATGGAAGCTTTTTTTTTTGGAAGAGATAGATCACATTTGGAGGTTGAAAGGGTGTACTGCACCCTTTCGCCAAGACAAAGAGAATCAGTCAGCATCTGAGAGATCTCTTTATCAAATTATTTAGATAGAAATATAAATAAAATGTTCTTTAATTTGTTAAGTAGCATGGATAAAGTTACTTACAGGCAAAGCAGCTTTGTTATTGTTTCCAGATGTAAATTTTGAAATGCAGAAAGGGCAGTTAGCATTTTGGGTCCATTAAAAGGAATATAATTGAGGACACATTCAGCGTCATAGACTCTTGGATGAGAAAGGGAAGATAGGAATGAGAACCTAGTGCAGTTAAAGGCACTAAACAGGGATGAAGCCATAATGTGGAACTTGGGTAGGATGTGTTACTTGAAAAGCATCATCTGGACACATACACCCACAGCACAAATAATTGACGGTTTTGTTCTATGGCCAAAAAGAAATTGGAAAAAAAAAAATCCTCTCAATATGACTTTTTTTTTTTTTTCTTGCAGCACCCAAACTAACATACAGATAGCCATTTTCAAAGGGGACGAAGGGAGATACAGCTTCCCACTGCCAACTGAAATTCAGAGACTACTCCTCACTATATAGGCAACTTTGAGGACAATTACTGTGAATAAATTGAAGGTGCCCACTAAAAATGACACATTTTTCCTCCTCTTGTTTGCTTTCACTATGAGCTGAGCTTTGCGAGCTTACTGTGCTGACTCTAGGGATGAGTCTAGCCCCTAGATGGTAGTTTTCATGTAGCCCAGAGGGCCCCAGGACTCATGGTATATGCTTATGGGCTCCTTCAGCGTTCATGAAGGTGCTTAAGCACAGGGGAAGGAACCCTGAAGCATAAAATCAAGCAGAAAGGAAGCTAGTGCAGGCCCAGATACAAACTGATGCACCACTGGACAGGCAGCCTGCAGCCTGTCCTTCAACAGCCATATGTGAGCAGCAGACAGACAGGAGCTGGAGCACATGGTGCTTACAGCTCTTCCAAAAGTGGCACAGCCCTTGCCAGTATGTTTTAGCTGCTTTTCCCTTTCTTGAGAGCCCACCAGTTTAGTAAGAGTGATTTGGTATATTATCGGTCTTGCACAACAGCATTTCTAATAGACCTCCAGCTGCAGAGCATCTTTTACTGGTGATGCTGATGAGTATGAACTTGAGAAAATCTACCTTGACTTTTACATTTCAGGGCTAGCTTGGGGTGTTGGCATTTACAGAAGGAAGCACAAGCATATTTTAACTTATAAACTGAATAAAATCGATAGAAAATCTATGAGGTCATGGGGAGATAAAATTACTGAAAGATCACAGTTTTACAGAAGAGTATTTTAGTACACAACTGCATAGTGAGCTAGGTTTTTTTCTGTGAATTCCCTCAGGATGCTGACTGTTTATATCTTCCTCTCAAAGGAATAGACAGTGCCCAGTTTTTCTGTGACTGTACACTCACAGTTGGTGTAGGTTTCAAGGGGGTGCCGTATGTGGAAATGAATAACTCAAATTATAAGATGCTTGTAAAAAGATCTCTACTGAAGTGTTCCAGCTTTTAAAGTTTGTCCCTTGTTTCTGCACATAAATTTCTATGAAGTCAGATTTTGTCTGTCAGTGGATGCAGCCAAATGTGTAGGCGATACATATACATTACTTAAGCAAAATAAAATTTTCATGAGTAGAATTTATTTTGGCTTTCTTTATCCTGACAGTGTTACTGTTTTAAAAATATTTAACCAAAAAGCACAAACTGCACTTCACATGAAACCCTCAGGAAGTGCAATAATACACCACAGGAGAAGAGAGTAAAAATCATCAATTAATAATTCATAGCACTTCAGTAGCTATAGTAATATCTGCTACTAAATTAATAGAACAAGCAACATTACAAAAAAGCATAACAAAAAGATTATAACAGCAATGGCTTTCCTGAAATCATTCTTTCTTGAATAACTTTCAGTGTGGGATTTCACAGAGCAAGCCAGAGTTCCCGACATTTTGGATTCCATCATTTTGCTGTTTGTCTATGCAACCATTGATCTATTGAAAAATTTCATTTCTTAATAAAAACATGATTCTACTATTAACAGAAATCCCAGTGAAATTGTTGTAAAGGTTCACAATGAATTCAGAAAGACCTCACCGCTCCCTCAGTCACCCAAATATCCGCCTGTTTTCTCAAAATAAAGCTATGTTTCAGAATGCAGTTGCGACACTTGCTGGTGCAAAAGTTGATGCTCATAAAACAGATAGCCATCAGGCTTCGCCTTATGAAAATCTGGCCTACAGTGCAAAGGGATAGGGAAATTTAAAGGGACTTAATGTTCTTCTGAATTAAAGATGACCATGCATAACTCATTTGTGGCTTTACTTCAGTCGACACTCTACACTTTTCTGCATAAAGTCATCCAAGAGTCACAACTAAAAGGGGCATATTCTAGGGGGCCACAATTTCTTTGACACCTCTTTAAAATTAAATGGTAAGTATAAATCACAATTGAGAGAATCTGGTAAACCTGATACAAAAATATCTAGACTGCTGCACTCTACTAAGTACCTTCAGATGGCAATAGGCATTTCTAGATTTAAGTCTTTCTAAAGTGAGTTATTTTGCATTGCTACCACTTAGTTCCCTAAGCTGAAGATTGCTGAAACTGCATTGAAAAGAGGTATCTTAATTCCTGAAGCAACAGCAAAAAAATCTATTTTCTGTCTTTACCTACATCTGGTGCTGCCTATAATTCCTTTAGTGTGATGCTGATTACATCTGAAGTTGCCCTGAGGCCCATGCAGGAGGTGTCCTCAGGGTGGGTAAGAGGGCCACCTTCTCCCACCTGAGTTCTTCTGGGTTGCTGGAGTTTGGAAGGCTTCCCCCATGTAAAGCCAACCTCATATTTGCACTCAGTGATCAGGACCTGACCACTCAATTTGTAGATCAGTGTAGATCAGTGACAGTGTGCTACTGTCCCATGTGCATCACTGTATTCAGCCAGGAAGTGAGAAGGAGGAACTCCAGGCCTTCTGGAGTTGCTGGCTGTCAGATCCCTTGAGAGTGCCGTGGTTCCAACTGCAGTGCATGCCAAGAAGTGAGTCCTTTTGTTAAACCCACATTGCTCTGCTGCTGGGAACGCAAGAGACTGCTGTCGAAAGGAAACCATAAAGTTTGACTTTGCAGCTTACCAAGTCAGGGAGACTAGGACTTCGGGGTGAGTACAGCACACACCTATGCCTATTAATGCTAGCTACAGACCTAGCCTTGGAATAAGTGCTTTGTCTGATGGAGGCAGAAAGCTATCACATTATATGAGAGTTGTGTATCCTTTGTTCAGGAAAGTGCAGGTACTCTGTGCAGAAATGTTTAGTAAGAGAAATAATACTCTTGCACAATATACTTTAAAGTATTCAGCTAATTCAAATACTGTCTGTGTTTAAGAGAACAAGTAGGCTACAAGGCTGCATATAGATAAAATTTAGAGAATTATATTATATTGCGTGTAAATTAACTTCATTGTTTCATACAGTTTAAGATGATTTTCCATCCTGGGGAAACTTTCAAGAGTTTGATTATTCTGTTCATCCCTCATCAGGGCAACATGTTGAAATTTCAGAATACTTGTGAACTTAACTATTGCTTTGACATGAATTGTTCTTTTTGATTCTTTCTAAATATGTAATTCCATTTTTAAGGTGTATTGTTTCAGCTATTACTGCCTTATATTTTGAGATTAAAGCTTTGAAAGGAATTCTGATCAAACAGAAAATTAGTCAGAAAAATCATATAAATAACTTCTCAATACTTTTGATGAGCCGCTGGCTCACGTCCCCCAAACAACTTCAGTTTAAATAATTTTGTATCTTGTGGCTATAGTAGATATCTTAAAATTTTCCATTCAGCAGCATTCCTAATCCTGGAGGAGAAGGGACTCATTATTATTTCTTTTAATGTGATGATGGATAAGCAGTCTGTTTTTTGACTTTTAAAGTGTTATCTGATGGTCAGAAACATAAACATAATACAATATCTTAAAACTCACAAATGCCTTAGTTATTTAATAGAAGAATAAACAAAAAGCAGTATGGGCTTTTTTTCCAGCATTGAGACCACGGAGTCCCATTATAATGATTACATAGGGTTTACACTGGTGACATCACACAAATATTTTATCATATGTATCAATAATAGTTTCCAAAAAGGTTGATTTTTTTGATTTCCTTTTAAAAAGGTCTGTTAGTGTCAGTCTTCTAGCAGAAAATATAAAGGAATTCACTAGGTGAAAAAAAGGCTTATAATGAGATGAAACATGTTCAGTTTTAGGTTTGCAGAGAACACTTCAACCATTTTATATTTTACAAACATTTTTAAATTCCCATCTGGTGTTTGTGAAGTATTTTACCATCTCCTGCTGGGCCAGGCAGACATTGGTTTTCATGTCTGTATGTTTCCAAAACATTAGGAAAAAATTGAATGGACCTGGATCAAGTGCAGCAAGATGATAGAATACCGTATTTCCATTCTGTGGCATTCAGGAACAGAGACAAATGTCCCTGATTCCAGAAAGGATTCATCAATTCCCACAATGGAACTTCTTGTGAAAAATGCAAAGGAGTCTATTTCTCTAAGTACTTCAACATTCAACATCTTGTGCATGATAGATTTTTATGAGCAAGAAATATATAATTTCTGTTTCAATTATATACTTCATTTTCAAGGGAATTCATTTAGAAAATATGAAAGCCAGATGGAAATGTGTTCCATTTTGAGATATGCATTTTTCCTTTATGCAGTTGACTTTACTTATTAATTGCGTGTGAAAAAAAAAAACCAAAACACAAAACAAACCAATACCAAACCAGAAATGCAAAGTCCTCCTAATTCTGTATTCCTGGAGGCAGCACCATGCATACCAATGACCCATTTTCTCTGAAGTCAATGGGAACAGACCTATTTCTTGTGTTACACCACATCTACGACTGGTATAGCTTTTAAATATTTTCATTTGGTTACTGAAGTAATACAAAAGGAGAAAAGAGAATCAGTTCAGAAGGGGGAAGGGTCAGTGGGTCTGTGCTAGCTGTTGCTTGTAGAAGGGAGATAATGATCTAAAAATGACAAGGCAGTGATAACATAGCTACTGCATACAACTGCTTTTTAATGGCTTAGGAAATGCATTTCCAAATACATTTGGTGCACTGAATATCCTAGAAAGCCTTTCCTAGGTTCACTGATAATTCATAGAAAATGTAGACATTGCCAAAACAAATAAAAAAATCTTAGAGGAACAGAGGTATAAAAATAGACTGATTGCTTTTTAAGATGCAGTGGTCATACCATTGGAATACCAGATGGAATTTTCCATAGGCACTTTTGTGCCTTTTACCTGATAAATGTCTGACATTATATCAGAAAACCTTTTCCGTGCATGCTTTTGATTGTGTATTTGCTATTTTTTTCAAGCACAGACTTTTGATG
This sequence comes from Ceryle rudis, assembly GCA_033439905.1. Classification (NCBI taxonomy): domain Eukaryota; kingdom Metazoa; phylum Chordata; class Aves; order Coraciiformes; family Cerylidae; genus Ceryle; species Ceryle rudis. The sequence continues at coordinate 18,297 of JAAGNO010020425.1, forward strand.
GGAGTGTAATTCTTGCTGCGTTTGTTCATCCTTCATTCATCTACATGTGATTTGCACACACAGGGCCCATCTTCCCGCCAGTGAGGATGGGGAACAGGTATACATGCAGACACACTTCTCATATAAACTTCATGTGTGAACAGCCCAAGGGATTGATTTTTTGTGTGCAGGTAGTCAATTGCACCCTCACTTCCATACAGTCTTGGCTCTTGTGAAACACATTGTCCCTCTCATTCCAAACCCTCAGTTCTCTTTCTTTGCTGGTATCATGTCAATTCTTAGAGCTAAAGAACAAAGCTGAGAATGTGAGATGAACATATGATGCCCATATAAAAAAACATGGATTTCTTTCTGCTTCTCACTTTCTCTGACCAGTGTAAAAAACCACTCCCTTTGCTATTTAAAATGGTATTTTCAAATATTGATCTAAGTAAACATTGTTACAGCAATCTTAAATGTCATGATAATCAGCATTCTGGATAAATGGCATTTATTTCTCTTTGAGGCACTTTGCTGCGTCTGTATACACAGGGTTTGATAACAGCTTTGTGTTTAGCTGCAAATGTGAACTGCTAACTCTCTGGGAAACAGGGCAGAGGGGTGGAGAAGCTCAGGCTGAGCTAATTGCTGTCTCCTCCATAAGGCAGATGTACAATATGTGTATTTGTTCTGTGAAGATCTGAATGTTTGATAAACTGGATCTGGAGGAGGACTTAAAGAAAGGTAAGAATCTGAGGGGGAGCTGGAATAGCTGAAGTCTGTTTAGCAGGGAGGAGGCAATTGCTTCTTCCAGCCCCTTTACCCTTTTTTAGGAGGTATGGTGGTCAATAGTGAGCTGGTGACCAGCTGTGGAGGTGTGGGGGGAAGGGAAGGAATGATGGGAGAAAGGAGGCCAACTGCAGCTCTCCAGCAGGTGGGAATGATTATGTAAAGAATGACGACCTGTACTGTACAAGTTATTGATGGTAGTTCCCAGGGGAGTTGAGTTAATAAAGCTGCAGTCAAAATAAACCACATCCCTTGCATCTTGTCTTTCTTCCTGCATGTCCGGAACAATGCAATGAAAGTCTGATGCTTCCCCTTCCCCCATGCCTCCCGCAAAACACTGAAGTTTTCTTCTACTCTGTTCTATGTAGCTGTGTCAGGGAAGGATTTAACTTTTGTTTTCTGTTAAAAGTAGAAAAATATGAACATAGAGTTGATCTTAATTCTATTTTTCTAAAAGAAGGTATACACTCAAACTGAAAAAAAGAGTGGAAAGTAAATGAGCAGGAATATTACCTACTTGATGTAACAGTATGTTGGTTTTACCTTTAGCATCTGTTTCTACATCTGTGCTAAGCTGCATTTCTCTAGGCTGGGCAGAAATTACTGTGTTTGTACTACATGATTCATGAGCTAACACCCAGCAATCAGGTGATGGACTTTTGAAGTGATTATTCTTTTTAATGTGGACCTGTAGAAAACAAGTTGTTCTGGACAAGAATAATTGTAGAATGGAACTCATTGAAGGGTTGAATTCCTAGAATTCAAATTTTGTACCTCTGCCATTTCTGTTGATCTAGAGCTGGTTTAGTCTATTATGTCTTTCTGGTAAAAGTATATATATTGTCTATTTTATAGACAAAGTCACTTTCTAGGTGTTTTCCACAACAAACAGCACATGGCAACCCTGATACTACATCA
>JAAGNO010020428.1:0-17195 GCA_033439905.1 Ceryle rudis
CTGCACCCCCAATGTGGTACACAACATCCATCAGTGGTCTTGGTCTGCATACCAATCCTTGGTAGTAACTCCAAACATGGGCTGCTATCACTACTAGAAGCAGACATTGTCTGCAAAAAAATGCTGCTAATTTCAGACAGTGCAGTTAGTTAGAAGAACTGAGCTGTAAAGTAAAATCACTGAACAGAATTAGTTCTGTTTTCACTCAAACCAGGACACTGTATTTCCAGAATTGTATTAGTCTGAGTAGTTCTAGACCAAATTTACTTGGGGAACTAAAATGGTATTCTGTCCTTTTCCATTGCTGATGTTTCAGTGGAGAACTAAAAAAGTCTAAAAGCCACAAAATTTAATAGTAAATTTGAATGGCAACTGACACTCTCACACTGTATTAAATACATAGAAGGGAGTATACGGGAGTAACTCATAAGTCTAAAAGCAAGCTAAGAGTCATTAAAAATATATTTACAAAATATTCTACTTTCAAGAGGCTTTGGAACAGACTGCATGTGCTACCATTCCTGTGACCATTAAGCTGATAGAAGTTTCTTACTTTAGATGCATTATCTTCATTATTGATCAAATGTAACATTTTGTCGCACTATATATGAATAGAGTTGCAGTATATTGAAATTTAGAAAGTGGTATGATAAAAATGGTAGAATCTCCAGTTGATACTGATCTCAAAAAATATTCCAATCTAAGGGCAGAAACTGACCCCTAAAGTCATTGACTCCTGTGCTCAAATATGAATTTTTTTCAGATCTAATATTTTGTTCTAACCTGATCTAAAACCTAGAGAGGCTTTTGAAATGCAAGTGCTATCTAAACAAACAAACAAAAGTAAAAAAAAAATAAAAAAAATAAAAAATTCAAGGTTCCATTGGCTTAAGTTTTGATTTTGAAACATCTGTTTAAATTGAAATTAACATTTCCAGCTACAAGTATGTTAAGTTTTTCATTCATACTGAAGCTCCATCATGACTCAGTTTAGTCATAGGTGAAGAGGAAACTCCTGAATTTGCTTCAGAACAAAAGGTATTTAGTTTATAAGTTGGTTTATCATGGAGAAAATGTTTTTTTGTATGAGGTCTGTAAAAAAGGGAAAAAAAGTAAATATATGTTTGTAGGCATGAATGTTTAATCAATATAAGTAGAATTCTACAAACTTGCAGAGGAATTTGCTGGATTTTTTTTAAATGGAGAATCTCACAGAACTCAATCATGAATTTTGCATATTAAAGGTGATGGGTTTTGCTTCTTAACTACAATAAGAATTGTACCTTTTTATGTTACACACCTCTAGCTACAGCCACTTCATGCCCATGTCCATGACTTTTGGCTTTCAGTCTGCAGTATGAATATAATGACTATTAAGTGGGGAAAGAAGTATAAGTAAAAAATAATCACTCCCTACCACCACTCCAGAGTTCAGCCTGAGTCATTTAAAATAGTGTACATGCCTCATTAACAAATATTTTGCCTTACATGCCTATAGGAAACCTTAACCTCTGTGGAAGAACTGGTATTTACTAAAAAGAATAAAATTCCACATAAAGCTTCCATTTTTTCCAGATTTACTTGTTGCAGTAGAATTATCTGAAGTTGGGTTTTTTTGGTATTTTATTGGGGTTTTTTTTGCACCTGAGAAACGTCTGGGAACTTGTCAAGATCATCTTAAGGAGAAAACAAGTTGCCTGAATTCCTATATGATTTTGTCTACCTCACACTTTTGCACAAATAAAAAGTAATGACACTAAATCTAGTCCCGTTTATTTGTCAAATGCACAAAGTACTCTGATGGTTAATGAAATTTAACCCAGCTAGTATGTCAGAACAGTATAATTAGTAAAATAATCTTTAAAATCTCACTGAGGGGAAACTTTCCAGACTTTCATGTTGTGCTTTTCCATATTCACCATCTCTTCTACAGAATGAGACTGCAACAAGATAAAAACAGTGATTCTATTTCATCCTGTGTAATAATAGGAATGCTACATTACATAAATAATGTGTTATGATAGGTTAGTAACCATGGAAGTCGCTGTGAAGAGTCAGGCAGGAACTAGGGCATCTCCCCCAAAAACGGTGTCAGGATCATTAGCCCAGCTGAAGTGCATCTACACCAATGCACACAGCATTGGCAATAAACAGGAGGAGCTCGAGGCCATTGTGCAGCAAGAAAACTATGGCATAGCTACCATTATGGAAACCTGGTGGGGTGACTCACACAACTAGAATCATAGAACACTTTGGTCTGGAAGGGACCTTTAAAGGTTATCTAGTCAAATGACCCCTGCAATGAGCAGAGACATCTTCAGTTAGGTCTCAGGTCCCTGTCCACCCTTAACTTGAATATTTCCAGGGATGGGGCATTTACCACCTCTCGGGTCATCCGGTTCCAGTGTTTCACTACTCTTATTATAGAATCATAGAATCTTTTGGTTGGAAGAGACCTTTAAGATCATCAAGTCCAACCATTTACACAGCACTGCTAGGTCATCAATAAATGATGTCCCTTAGCATCACATTTACACATGTTTTAAATACTTCCAGGGATCATGATGCCATCACTTCCTTGGATAGCCTGTTCCAGGGCTTTATAAAACTTTATCTGAAGAAAATTTTCCTAATATACAACCTAAACCTACCCTGATGCAACTTTAGGACATTTCCTCTTGTCCTGTCGCTTGTTCCTTTAGAGAACAAACCAGCCCCCACCTGGCTCCAACCTCCTTTCAGGGAGTTGTCAAGAGTGGTAAGGTCTCCCCTGAGCATCCCTTTCTCCAGGCCAAACAATCCCAGTTCCCTCACTTGCTCCTCATAAGACATTTTCTCTAGACCCTTCACCAGCTTCTTTGCCATTCCTTGGCCACACTCCAGTACCTCAATGTCCCTCTTGTAGCAAGGGGCCCAAAACTAAACACAGTATTCCAGGTGTGGCCTCACCAATGTTGAGTACAGAGGGACAATCACTTTCCTAGTCCTGCTGGCCACACTATTTCTGACACAAGACAGGATATTGTAGGCCTTCTTGGCCACCTGGGCAGACTGCTGGCTCATATTCAGATGACTGTTGATCAACACCCCCAGGTCCTTTTACAATGGGCAGGTTTCCAAACAGTCTTCCCCAAGCCTGCAGCATTACATGGGGTTGTTGTGACCCAAGTGCAGGACCTGGCACTTGGCCTTGTTGAACCTCATACCATTGGCCTTGGCCCAGCAATCCAGCCTGTCCATATCCCTCTGTAGAGCCTCCTTACCTTCAAGCAGATCAACACACCCACCTAACTTGGTGTCATCTGTAAACTTACTGAGAACACCCTCATCCCTTCATCCAGATCATTGCTAAAGATATCAGAGAGATCTGACCCCAGTACTGAGCCAGGGGAGCACCATTCGTGACTGCCTGTCAGCTGGATTTAACTCAATTCACCACAACTCTCTGGACCCAGCCATCCAGACAATTTTTTATCCAGCAAAGAGTATGCCCATCCAAGACATGAGCAGCTAGTTTCTCCAGGAGAATGCTGTGGGAAACAGTCTCAAAAGCTTTACTGAAGTCTAGGTAAACAACATCCACAGCCTTTCCCTCATCCACTAAGCTGGTAACCTTGTCATAGAAGAACAGGTTAGTCAAGCAGGACATGACTTTCATAAATCCCATGATGACTGGGCCTGATCACCTGGTTATCCTGTATGTGCCATGTGACAGCACTTAAAATTATTTACTCTGTAACCTTCCCTGGCACCAAGGTCAGACTGACAGGTCTGTAGTTCCCCAGATCCTCTTTTCAGTCCTTCCTGTAGATGGGCATCACATTTGCAAACCTTCACTCAACTGAAATCTCCCCAGTTAACCAGGACTGCTGATAAATGATCGGAAGTGGCTTGGTGAATGCTTCTGCCAGCTCCTTCAGTACTCTTGGGTGGATCCCACCCAGCCCCATAGACTTCTGTGTGTCTAAATGGTGTAGTTGGTCACTGATCATCTCCTCTTGGATTATGGGGTCTTTGTGCTGCTCCTCAAGCCTGTTTTCCAGCTCAGTGGGCTGGGTACTTGGAGAACAACTGGTCTAACTATTAAAGTCTGTTTAAAAATTCTTCCTTGCATCTAGTCAGAATTTACCCTTTTTTAGTTTAAAACCATTGCCCTTTGTCCTATTGTAACAGGCCCTACTAAAAAGTTTGTCTCTATCTTTGTTACAGGCCCCCTTGAAATATTGAAAGGGTGCAGTAAGGTCTCCCTGGAGACTTCCCTTCTCAGAGCTGAGCAACTGCAACTCTCCCAGCCTTTCCTCATAGGAGAGATGTTTCATCCCTCAGGTAGCTTTTGTGACCATCTTCTGGATCTGCTTCAACAGGTCTATGTCTTTCTTCTAAACCAGTAGTCAAGAGAGGAGTTCCTTCCTTTTATATAATGCTAGCAGTAGTATTTTCCTTTTACTCAGTTTCATTTCCTTCCTATTTCTAAGAGAATTCAAATCCACAGCTTCAACCTTCCCTGGAGATTATACCAAACTCAGTGTTACAGACAGTTCTGAAATGGAGAGATAGTCTCTATCCCTGTCAAAAATGTGCTGTGGGGAATAAAAATAATTTGAGAATTGTTGGAAAAGATGAGAGTGCAGAGGCAGTGGACAGATAAGGTGATTTTTGTGATGCCTTATTTAGGTCATAGCCCCAGACCTTTTTATTCAAAAATGTTTAATAGAAATACAGGAACATTATGTGAAGAAATGTAATTGGAAAACTCCCTCTAGGTTCAGCATCTCAACCAGCACACTGCATTCTTGTTCTGGCTTCATCTTACTTTCTTCTCTTCTCCTTGGTTAGTAAGTCTTGATTGTTTTCTTTGCAGTCACATAGATTCAATACTGGAGAAAAAAATGTTGAGGACTAGTTGATAAAATTGTAATTAAGGGAGAGAAATAACTAGACTGGTAAGAAAAGTATATTTTAAAGACCACAGGCTGAGGATGATGTTAGACTTGTCTTTCTGCCTTCTTGTATATGCATTCCAACAACTAGAAAATCATCTGCTGGAGACTGAAAAATCAGCTTTATACAGAAATTTTAAAAGAGGGAAGCTAATGCTCTCTTCCTCTATAAGAAGTATTATCCTGTAGGTTTTGCTGGAAAAATTTCCCACTAAATCCAGGGCAGTTAGGAGATTTTAGGACTGATTTTCTCTCAAAAGCAAATATACCTCTAACCATCCTTCTAGATTGCTCTAAACTACTAGAGATCACTCTAAGTTGTGTCCTTAAGACACTCTTTTGAAGAACTTATTCTACTTGCACTTTCACCCAAAGATGATAACCCTTCATCAGACTGACTTTCAGTGACACCTAGAATTTGTTTACATGGACAGGAACAGACAGAACTTAGCTTAAGTATTCGCTTTGGCCTTAAAAGCTGCACAATCACATGTATTATGCTTTGATACAATATTATACAAAGGTTTTTCTATTGTACTGCACTGATTAATTTGTAATTTTCCTAGTACTTTTGTATGTGATATAGACATTGGACATTCAGAAGCCCTGTGTTCCCCTCCACTATATATATCTTAAATCATACAGGTACTTTCCTCCTCCTCCTTTGCCCTCTTAAATGACACCACCATAGACACAGAAACAAGCAGGGCTCTTTAGACCTTCCAAATAATTCTTGGTCCCCATTTTTTTCTTAGATTATTAAACTATAATAATATCTTGGCTTAATTTTTTTTTCACAATCAAAAGTGAAATGAAGGAGTTAATAAAATCTATTCAAAATGTGAATTTAATTTGTAATGTAAAACATCCTGAAGGAAGATGTTGCATAACCAATTAGCTTATTACTATAAAAAGATTCCTTCAATTAACACAACACTATATACTCTACCTACATGTTCTTCATAAAACTGTGTTTCCATGAGGAAATATAATACCCTTTAATATGCCAGTGAGACTATAATATTAGAATTGAAATTCACAAACTCTGAGTAAAGAAAAATAATAGTAAATATGGGAGAACAAAGACAGAATGCGAAAGCTTTAAGCTTAAACCATGGTGAAAACTGATTGTGTTTACCTACCTGATTTTCTTGTAGTTTCAGCCTCATTTCAGTGTCAGACAAGCCATTTCACAAAATCTAAATGAAATATTTTAAGAAGCCATCAATCCATTTGAACTCTCAATATATGTCCTTTCTATGCAAATACACACATCATATGTGATTATGTATAAGGTATCCTAAAAAACAGGATCTTTGACCATTAGTAGTAAAATGCCACATACTTTGTATTAAATAATCAGTGTGAGGTCTCAGGACTGCTTTGGGGTTGTCCTGGCCTGAACTGGTTTTAAGTTGGCCACTTAAAAAAACAGTTGACTTGTTGACCAGCTGAACTCTGCTTCCACTGTTTTAGCTGAAATATTGTGAATGTCACTTATGGTAAACATATGACGCACCAGTGTAGCCACTAAACAACAAACAAAATGTCTTTATATTGTTGTGGTTTGGGAGACTATTGAGTAATTTCCAAACTGCAGTTGGGAACTAATGAAAAGGAGGCAGACTATGATATGAGAAGATATAAAAATAATCACAAATGGATCCCAGCCCTAGAGAGATAGAAAGCCAGCCAGTGAATATCATTCTTCGCTACAGACCTGGCCATTGGCTCTTGTAGACATCTTCCTCCCTAGTTCATGGGGGAAGACTGGCACCACTGACCTTTGGATCCAAAACCACACTGGTAAGACACCATAACAACAAGAAAATGAGACAGATACTAGAAAATTTTATTTCATGACAGCTTTGAAGGTGCTATTAATGCATCTCCTCTGTATTAGGTTATTAGGCTGGGAGTGGAAGTATTACCTTAGCAGACTGGAGATAAATAAGAGGTGTTCTGTTTAGATTCTTAAGGTTTTAATTAAGCTGACAATTGTAATTTCGATGTATATATGGCATGTTCTCTTTTTCCTACAAGAATATGTTTTTATGTGTATTCATGCTTATAGATATGTAAGTATATACACCAATGTAATATTTATCAGTCTCATGTTTCCTTAGGCATTTACTTTTAAACATGTTAGGAACTCCAGTCCTTCTTTATTGTTCTGCCTCTACCACACCCCTCATCCATCATCTTTTTTATGTGTTTTATCCACTTCCACTAATCCTTCCATCACAGGTGTTCACAAATCTGTTTTCTCCCAGGATATGTTCTTACCCCCTAAGCTTATTAACCCGTAGTCCCTACTTCCTAAATTTATGAGCTAACAGATTTTCCTTCCCTCCCACAAATCCATTTGCTTCCACAATCCATATGTTTTTTCTCCTCCTGTGCTGAGGTAAAGATTCCGTGTTTCAAGCAGATAATCTGCTAAATGTCTCTCAGAGAGCTACAAAGAAGGAAAGCAGACTAGTTTGCTTCCACAGTTGTGGATAGCAAGAACGGAGGATAATACTGAAATAGATCCTGTATTACTAAATTGCTTGATTAACTGGGTTTCGAACACAGTAGAAAAATCTCCAAAAGTATTTCAAAACTATCCAACCCCATTGATATCAACAGAGCACACTTCCCCTTGCTCATGCAAAAGCAGCCCACAGCTTTTTGGAAAGGATATGTATGTCAGGGAAGGAGTGGGGAGTGATCTTAATCTGTGTTCTTTGGAAATGAACTGATGACTGAAAGAGTGGGTCAATCAACATCTCAGGAGAACAGTTTCAAGGTTTTCTAATAACAATTTTAATTTTAAAGGTGGGACGTTTGCTATGTTTTTCAAAGTATCAGAAGTACAAATGGGGTTTAGTTTAGGAGTTATGAATTTGGATTCAGCTGATTCCATATGCTCATGATTAATTATACCAGTAAATATTGGTTTGGTACATAACATATTAGTAGCTATACCCTGAAATATAACCAAAGTTTGTGACATTATTGACCACTTGAAAGGATATTTGAATAAAGTGAGAAGAACAAAAAAAATAAAAGCTGAAAATTAATAAATCTACTTCTCTTATTAAGGTGGAGTGGGGGGCAATATTCAGCAGAACATCCTTTAATCATATTTACTTTACACTGTCACTGAGATAGAGACTTTTTTTCAGACATTTTTAATATAAAAAGCAATGATACTGTAGGAGGGAGAATGGAAGATACAGTGATTTGTATTGCAGTATCCTTGTGTGCTGTGAAGTTATTTCTGTTTCTTCCTTGTTTCAGAATGTAGGCCTATTACATGCTAAAAATGGCAAGATTACCCTTTTAAAAATCATTCATTATACGGTATCAAGTCTTGGAACGTAGTCTGGGAAGAAAGTAGTGTACATTTCAATTTAAATGAGGCCCTGTATTGTGATACTTATAAGAAAACCCACAGACAAATCCAGTTTTAATGAGCCCTTATACTATATAAGGAGGGGAAAGGAGAAAGATATATTTTTGAGATGAACTGTTAAGCGGTGCACCTAACCAATGAGAGGAAGCAAGGAAAAGATGGATTCATTGTCTAAAATGAGCTCTGCAAGATGTGAAAGCATAAGGCATAGGAAAAAAAGGTTCATCTTGCTGGTTTTTTATCCAAAAGTTCAAATGTTTATTATAGATGCATAGAACTGCTGAGGATGATAAATAATAGTAAAGATCATACAATAAAGATCATAACGATCATCCTATATACCAATTATTATTTATTTGGTTTACAAAGGAAGCCATAAGATCTAATTAAGTATGTGGCTTTAACAAAGATGAGAGCTGTACTGTATGATGATAGGTAGCAAGCAAAAAAAGAAAAGTGGGAGGACATAAAGGAAGGCAAGAGTAAATTAAGAGTAAAGTAGTTCTGACTGGAATGTAATTGTACAGACAATATAAATTTAATATTAAAGATTTCCAAACTTATTTTAGGTCTGATTTATAACAAGATTTTAAATTACCATCACCTTCCTTCTGCAGCTAAAACATCTTTGATTCCTTTTACATGTTTCTTTTAAAAACTGTATTACAGTGAATATATGGATTATTATTTCAAAGTGAGGTAATGTAATTCTTTAATTTCAAAACTGGAAACATTAGATTAATTTTACTGTCATTAGGTTTATTTTCTTCCAACACTTAAATAATAACAAAACTGATACAGTTCTGTGAAGTATTTTTTTTACCAGAACTTCATTTTCCAGAGGAAAATAGGTCTGACAGCATTTTCCTATCCAATTCTGCGAGCAAGTTTTTTCTAGTAGTATTGTTCTGAAAGGTTTGAAGAAAATATGTGATGCTTTATCTTAGCAATGGAACCATAACTAGCCTGCTTTAAAAAAAAAACCCTTACTTTCTAATAGATGAATAAAGGAATAAATGGTAATCAGTTAAGCCTTTTCACAGGAGGGTACCAAATTATGAACAGTCAGCAGTGAAAAAAAAGTATAAAGGATCTGCAAAGATAAAATGAAACACCAATAACAAGGTCAGATATAACCTAAAGTGAAATTAAAAAGGAAAAAATCTCCCTAGGCTTGTATTAAAACCAGAAAGTACTGTCTCTCTGCATAACTAGTAGCAGTAATATACAGTTACAGGCTAAGTGTGAAGTGTTCTAATCACAGACATACCAGTTCCTGACCTTGAAATTGAAAGGCTGAATGAGGCAAACAAATAAAAGCGAGTTTAGATGAAAAAGATGAAGACAGGTAGCTAAACCAGAGTATTTTAGCATAGTAGTATGTCTGGTCTTAGCACATATCAGTCATAATTTGCCCAGCCTAGAATTTTCTGTCTATCCTGTAGCCAAACTCCTTATCTGAAGTATAGTTTGAATCCTCATTTTGACTTGCAGAAGAGCTAAAGTATTTCTTTCTATACATAGAAGCAAATTTTGGACCCTGCTTCCACTGAGGGTTGTGGAAACCATAGTTACCAGAAGGTTCAGAAAGCCTAAACAAATAGTAGACAAGTCCAACACTGATAGTAAAAATACTAGATATAGAAAATAACTTGCTAAGAGCTCTGATACAACATATGGAGGACCTCATGTAACATGAGGTGCAGAAAATGGATAGTTTAATTGTGCTTCCTAAATAACACCTCTTGCCATTGTCTAAAATAGGTTTAGGATCCTACTGTATGTAAGATGGGGTGTGGCTGACAGAGACCAATGATCTCACCCAACTAGAAAAGTTAATGTTCAATATTCCTAAGCATTAGTAAAACTGGGAAAGCATATGTAAGAATATATAATTTCTTATTCACAAATGTACCTCATAGAGGTTTCTCACTACTCGGCATCTAAATTCAAAACACAATTAATAAAAGTATGTTCAGAACAAAAATCAAATCTATTTTCACAATAATCCTTCAAGCAGTACTGAAAATCAGGCGTAGAGCACAAACATTTAAATAAAGAGGTAAAATTAATATATTTAATGTTTTCAACATCAATTTTGCTAAGATTGCTAAGATTTGTTACCATTCTTGTGCAAAGCTAAGGCAAATGTTTGGGTTTCAAAAGCTGCTGTGTACAAGGCTTTTCTCTGTGTCCAAGTTGTGGTTTCAGAACTCTTCATATCTTACATGAGTTTAAGTACATGCATGGCAGTAGATATTCTCCTGCTATCCCAATCACTCCCCTGTGAAAATGTTGTCTGCATAAACAAAACACTGCATTCCTCCTCAGTTAATACATATAATATGAAATATGTGCATATTTGCTTAAATACTACTGTTGTAATGCAGTTATTTCATTCCTCATACTCATTGTATATATCCTATTTTGTGACATTTGCAGAAGACCCCAGTATCCAAGGCACTTTGTAAAAATATTTTCCTCCATATTTACAGCCTGTGAACTGCTTGGTTCACTCTAGTGGAAACTGTGTGGCACAACACATGTGTGTACAATGCCAGTGTTTCAGTCCTTGTTGGAGGCAAGCTGAGGAAAACACAGCCTTCCCACTTGCTCCAGATGGCTTGCATCACATTTTGATCTGTAGACAACTTCAGTTATTTATTTTTAGGTAAATTTAAAAAACGATGCATGTTTTCTTCAAAGTTCAGAATGACATAGCCACAGTATGAAGCAAGGATGAAAGTTTAGTCTTAGAATGTCTTCATTTCTCATTTGTGCCATATAAATGTAATGTTATTTATAAAATAAATAGCCTTGCTTAGCTTTTAAATCCCCTCACCTTACACATTCATATTTTTAAACAGCTGCCAGGGTATAGAGACATGTATCTAGGAACTAACAGTATTTTTTCCATTCTACAATTATACTGAAGTAAATGACCTATTTTTATTGCACAGACATGTATTTCTGATGAAGCAAAATAATATTTTCCATTAATAAGATAACAAAAAAAAGTAAATCACCCTTAAAATAGATATGACTATATATTCATACATAGAACATATTGATAATGAAATATAATATTTATATTTTTAGATTGACTGCATTTCTACATTAATTATATAGAATGTCTTTATAGAGGATATGAATTCTGGTTTTCAGTCATCTAAATGTTGTCATTTGTGTATGAAAATTCATTCACTGAAACTCTTCCCAGTGAACAAACTGCAGTGGGGTGTTCCATGATCTTCACTTTTTAAAAACACTGCTGAGGAAGGAGGACAATGATGAATATTTTTTCCTCACATGTTTTTGAAGGTGGTTAAGTGATTGCTATCTCATCTGAGTTACTACGGATTGGCCAATCTTAGGTGTTTTTTAATAGTTACATATAGAGTTTGAGACTCTCAAACATTTACAGTATTTACTCCTGAAACACTCTTGTGAGATAGAGAAGTGCTACTAATCTAATTTTAAAAATGAGAAAAATAGGACATGAAAGTGACATTGTTGTGTAGAACATGAACATTATTTAAGTGGTTTTGAAAATCTATATTTAAGTGACTCAGTCATGAATGTAGTGAAAGACTGGAAGAAGAAAAATTAATTTCAGAGTTTGAAAGCTGAGGCTGACATTGACTGATGAAGTATCTTTCTAAAGAAAGGTATTATATATACAGGAATAATACTTTAAAGGGTCACAATTTCTTCTGAATACCTCTCTCAAGCAGTGTCAGTAAGCACTATCATGAGACTCAAAGTCTGCAAAAAGGAACAGCTGTCATGCATTTTAGTACTTAAATAAATCCATTGTGCTGAACAAATACATGTTTTATACATGCTTTACATGCATAATGGTCAATCTTGTACAACATCTTTTAGATAACACAGTCAACTAAATATTAACGTTTTGTCAAACATAGATCTATAGTTTCTTTAATACATACCTTTGTAAAGTAAATCAGTCACTTAAGACATGATTCAGAATTTCTTTCATGGGCTTACTTTGCTCCCACTGAGTTTTCGATTTGGGGAAGAACAAGATTAATCTTTTTAGGAAAATAATGATGAAAAGGTTTTTGATTATGTCACTTTTTAATGGGGAAAGAATATCCCTTTGAATAGTATTTAAGATTATATCGCTTATCTTATTTTCCAAAGGAGTGGACTTCTGTTCATATTTTAGTAAGCAGAAAGCCATTCCTTACTTACAGTTTTCTATAATCCAATTGACATATACTTGTTAAAATATTAAGTGTGAAGTATTTAGGCCAGATTTAAATGCAGTAATAAGTAAGAGGATTTGCATAATATTGGGCATTTATGCCAGCTTTGAAATGCCAGCATCATTTTTCACAATTGAAGGCATGGTGCCTTTGCAAAGAATCATTTATTAAGACCAAACCACTGTTTCAATAAAGCATTAGAATTTTCTGCATTGAATAGCCCTTGGGCAGCATTCTGAAGTAATAGTGAATTGCTATTCTAATCCACAATGGAACATTTTAATAAGTGTGATAAATGACTCACAAAGGGCTTCAGGTTTCAATGTCAGTAGAATTAGAATCGGGCAAAGGTGGGTATGGGTGATAGATGTAGAGGATTTTTCTGGTAAATAGTTTGCAATGTCAGGACAATACCAGCTTATTGAACTTTCAGAGGCTAAGTTCCTGTCCATTTGTCATGTTGTTGCCAGCAGACATAGAGGTACATAAAGTAATAGACTTACATTCTCTATCAGCTGATATATTTCTGTAACTCCTGGGCCACTTCAAAAAGACAAGGAAAGGAAACATTAAACAAGCAAGAGGAAAAAAAATCAAATCATGAAATAAAACAAAAAAAAATTAAATTAAAAAATACAAGTAGTGTTGAATTTTGTATTCCTGAAATATTTTTATCTTGGAAGTATAAAGCAAAACAACCTCCTTGTACAAGTAATACTTCCACTCATCCACGCTGCTTTCTATGATAGTTTCAACATTCCATGAAATAAGTCTTTTTTTCTTTCTTTTCATGTAAGAGGAAGGAATAAGATGGTCATGATATTTGTTGGGTTTTGAGTTGAAAACAGTTTTAATATTTCATGTTGAAGAAGAATCGGAAATAAATTTTCTATTTTTCTGAAGTTTTCAATCTCATGTCACACCGGTATTGGAGGTAATAATATTAGGATTTCAAACAATGTAAAAGGGAGGAGAATAAAAATAAAAAAAGGTACTTATATATGAATAGAACAGCAGCATGATTGAATCTTACAAGGTTAGATAATACACTGAGGGTAGATCCATCTCACCTAACTTTCAGTATCTGAAACTTTTTTGTTCAGTGTAAATTAATTGTTCAGGCTCCCTCTGTCATTACAGGAAAGAGCAAGAACAGCAGTTCATCTTACCTGTTTGACAATTCCTCTGAAAGTGACTTTCTTTTCCTCCTGCACTATATAAGAGGCCTGTCTAAGTCCTGAAGGCTAAATTTATAGGATAAAGATTCCTATTAGGAGCAAATTTTCTGTTACTATTTTATTCTGTTGTTAGGACATTACCCTTATGTAATAGCAAGCTAGCAGGAGGATAAACTGGTATAAGTTTTTCTTACCACAATGATGCAACAAATAGTCTTTGACTGTTAAAATGCTCACTGACTCCAGTGGTGGTGTTTCAGTACTTGTTCAAACCAGATTTTTTAAATATTTTGTTAAACTAGTTTTGAAACACTTAGAATCAAATTCTGCAATATTTCATATTATTTGCCTGTTTATTTCCTTACATGTAGTAATTTAGAGTATGCAGTAAATTAAAGTATACAGAGGATGTCAAAGGGAACAAGAAAGCCCCTGTGTTATGTCATTCATAATAAAAAGATAAGCAATTAATGCCAGTTTCTGAATGGCACGAATAATTTAGTGGTAATGGATGAAGGTAAGGCAGAGGTACTTGACGCTTTTTCAGCCTCAATTCTCAACAAAGTCTCCTGGACTGTGTGCCTGACATCTGTGCAAGCACCTTTAGAGTACTGCATCCAGTTTCAGACCACCCAGTACAGGAAAGATATGGATAATTTGGGGTGAGTTCAGCTGAGAGTCCCAATCCGGGCAGGAGATAGAGAAATTATCCTGTAAGGAGAAGCTGAAGGATATGTTCAGCCTGGAGAAGAGAACAGTTTGGGGACACCTAACAGCAGCCACCCAGCGCTTACAAAGAGGTAGTTTTGCACCAGGAGGTGCTGGTCCATTATAATTTTAGTAAGAAATACACTCAGACTCTAAGATATCATTTAAAATGCTATTTATTAAAGCTAATGCTATAAGAAGAGAATAGCTTAGATAAACTCATGTCCCTTCATATGCTGGGAATTCCCAGTGGTGTAGCATTGAACAGGACCCCAACCCCTGCACAACATGCCATGAAGACCCCAGCCATAGTAGACATTCTTTTTCTTTCCATTATTCAGGCTATTGATAGGACAGGGTATTGATAGGATTTGGGCTATTTAACTGTCTCAAATTGCACCAGGGGAGGTTTAGGATGGATATTAAGAAAAAATTCTTCACAGAGAGGGTTGTAAAGCACTGCAATAGGCTGCCCAAGGAACTGCTGGTGTCACCACCCCTGGAGATATTTTCAAGATGTATAGATGTTGTGCTGAGTGATATAGTTTAGTGGTAACCTGGCAGTGCTGGGTTAACTGTTAGACTTATGATCACAGAATCACAGAATCACAGAATGGTAGGGTTTGGAAGGGGCCTCTGAAGATCATGTAGTTCAACCTCCCCTGACAGAGAAGGTTCACTTAGAGCAGGTTGCACAGGGATGGGTCCAGGAGAGTTTTAAAAGTTTCAAGAGCAGGAGACTTCACCACCTCTCTGAGCAGCCTGTTTCAGTACAGTCAACCTCAAATAAAGAAGATTTTCCTCATGTTCATATGGAACTTCCTATGTTCCAGTTTGTGCCCATTGCCCCTCATCCTCTCTCTGGGCACCATTGAAAAAAGTCTGGCTCCATATTCTTGACAACCAACTTTTAGATATATATAAGATCCTCTCTCAGTCTTTTCTAGGCTAAACAGTCCAAGTTCTCTCAGCCTTTTCTCATAAGAGAGATGCTCCAGTCCCCTAATAATCTTTGTAGCCCTCTGTCAGACTCTCTCCAGTAATTCCCTGTCTCTCTTGAACTGGGGAGCCCAGAACTGGACATAGTACTCCAGATGTGGTTTTGGCCTCACTAGAGCAGAGTAGAGAAGGAGGAGAACCTCCCTCCACCTGCTGATCACACTCTTAATGCAACCCAGGATATCAATGGCCTTCTTGGCCACAAGAGCACGTTGCTGGCTCAAAGTTAACTTGTTGTCCACCAGGACTCCAAGCTCCTTCTCTGATAAACTGATTTCCAGCAGGAAATTTCTCCTAATCTGTACTGGTGCATGGGATTATTTCTCCCCAGATGCAGGACTCCACACTTGTTCTTGCTGAACATCATCAGGTTCCACTCCACTGATCTTTCTAGCCTGCCCAGGTCTCACTGAATGGCAGCCCAGCCTTCTGGTGTATCAGCCACTGCTTCCAGTTAACTAGACTCTGCACTGTTGATCACAACCCTCTGAGCTCTGTAGTTTAAAGGTCTTTTCCAACCAAAACAATTCTGTGATTCTATGATTCTCTTAAAGGGTTTTCTTACAAGAAAAGAACTCTGTTAATTGTTTCTACAATTAAAACAAAAAAGATGCTCTCATGAGAGCTTCTTTCTGCACTTTCAGATAAAGGCAAGGCTATATAGGTTGTGTAATTACTGGTACACAACACAGGCCTGGGTATACTCAGGTTAACTGTATTGTGGATCACTAACTCCTTAAGGTATTGTTGTCTTCCAGTCAGGATCACTACAGGAGTTAATCAGGAATTCAGTGGTGAATGGTTGGAGAAAGAGAGACAACAGCCATAAATAAAGGGTCAAACTGGATATATAGAAAACTGTTTTCCCTTTGAGGACAATAAGGCAGTGTAAAGGGATGCCCTGAGAGGTTGTGCAGACTTCATGCTCTGGGGGTTGAAAACATGACTGCATCATTGTTTGAGCAATATGGTCTGACCTCAGAGTTGTATTAGAGAACTCCTGAGGTCCTTCCAATCAGAGTTTTTCAATAATATTATGAACTTATGAACACATCTGTGGAAGAAGTAAAACTGTAACCTAAATAAACGTATACTTCAGGAATTCTTCTGAATACATGAAAAACCATGGGTGATAATTCTTGGTTTATGTTTATCTTTTGAATTGCATAAATAGAAATTACTTTGCCCTGTAAAGGCCAAATGATAGGCCTGTAAAGGCCTGTAAAGGCCAAAGAGTGTTTGAATTTGAATTACTAAAACTGGAAAAGCAAAAGACAAAAATACAAAGGAAATGCAAGCTATTTATACGTTACTTGAAGGTCCTTGCCTTCCTAATCTCAAAAAATTCTGTTGATTTTTACTTGTGAGTTGAAGCATATTTGGTAGGAGAAACTGGAAGTTTAATTAACATTTAAGTTCAGTTTAATGGGCACTTGACAGAAAGGCAAATGCTAATTTGAACCCATAAAATAACATGCATTTTTGTGTGCTAAAATGGACTTTTCCTATATTTAGATGACAGTCATGGTTTAGGGTCAGGGTGGCCCATTAAACCTATAACAGACACCGTCTGTTAACCCACCTCCCTCCCCAAAGAGGAAGAGAAAGGGAATAAGGGAGAGAGACTTAGCGATTAGAAAAGGAAACTAGAACAGCTTTAATAATAATAATAATAATAATAAAAATAATAAGAAAATAGAATTTGTACAAATATATACAAAACCAGTATGGAACCCAGCCC
>JAAGNO010020428.1:17295-32558 GCA_033439905.1 Ceryle rudis
ATAAGAAAATAGAATTTGTACAAATATATACAAAACCAGTATGGAACCCAGCCCCCTGATGGTAATTATATCACCATCACCACTGATGCTGTGGAGCAGGCACTGGAGGAGTCCCAGACTGGGCCCTGCAGCAGATGGGAGCTGTGTCCAGGCACTGGATTCTGGTACCGGATTCAGGAACACACCAATTGGGATCGAAGGCAGAATGGACAGAGTCCTCCTTGGATGCTCCAAGAAAGGAACAGAAAGAGGACCTGAGCCAAGCCAAGCAAAGCTGGCAAAGCAGTCCAAGAGGGGAGAGAAGAGGCTGGAAGACCCCAGAGAGAGCACAAGTGAGCAAGCAAGCAAGCAAGCTATAGACCCTCCAGATCCCTCTGCTTTGTACTGAATATGACGTATACGGGATGGAATACCTTGTTATTCAGTTTGGGGTCACCTGCCCTGTCTGCTCCTCCCTGCAGGTGCAGCCTTTCACTTTCCTGCACCCCCAATGTGGTACACAACATCCATCAGTGGTCTTGGTCTGCATACCAATCCTTGGTAGTAACTCCAAACAGGGGCTATTATCACTACTAGAAGCAGACATTGTCTGCAAAAAAAAATGCTGCTAATTTCAGACAGTGCAGTTAGTTAGAAGAACTGAGCTGAAAAGTAAAATCACTGAACAGAATTAGTTCTGTTTTCATTCAAACCAGGACAATGACCTTTATTTATTTATTTTCCTGTATAAACCAATTTGTAAAATATTTTCAGTCAGGTGGTTTATGTCACAAATAGAAAAGCTAACATCAAGTGGGATCATTTTAATAAATACATAAGGGGAAAATACAACAACTGAATTTCATTCGATATATATGTTTTTCACCAATTAGTGGAAGAGATGAATATCAATCTTATTTTCTTTATGTATATTGGCCATTCATTGTAATCTTTCCTCTACATCTTTGTTTTTCTTCTTTCATGCATTTTATCTTCTTTTCCACACTTTTGTTCTTCACCTTAGCCATGGTGGTGATGTTCATGCTTTGACTTGTATTGCTTGATTTGTCTGCAGTAGTCAGAGATTGTGTGTTCTCAACTTCTCAGGATTTTTTTTTAATTATTATTTTTTTTTTATTCCTGCACAAGGCAACTGAAAGATTTGCAAGTTTTCAAGGTGCTTCTTTGAGTTGTGGTTAGAAGAGGAAGGATAGGGAAATTGACAAATAGGAGCTAATTGAGGAAACATGGTATAACCAAAGTATAAGTTAAGCTGTGACTAACAGTTTCATAATTTTTGCTGTAATTAGAATATTTTTTAACTCTACCCCATCTAGCTAACTTTGACCCAGTCATTCCTAGCCTACAGTATCTTATCCAATATGGATTCTAGAATGAGTAGTTCGGAGACAAATTCAAGGGTCAAAAAAATCCACTCCATCTCTCAACAAAACAGTAATTCAAAAACTTTTTGGCTTATTTTGGTTTCTTTTTTTTCTTTCCATCCTCTATAAAACTAGAAGATGGAAATATTTATTTCTAAAGTACATTCTGATATAAGAAAATAAAAGTGCCACCTATATTTTAAATCCTTCTAGATTGTCTCAAACTAAAACTCTGTGTGAACTGAATATGTTTTTTAAAAATACTGTGCTAGAAAAAATCATAATTAAACCCACTTTCAGAATCTACAATATCTACTTCAGTATCTGGATTATTTTTGCAGATGATACTGGATTAAAAAAACCCCAGGATTTAGTCTTGTACCACTGAAGACTTTGTTAGTTTGTAACACTTTCTGTTGAACTCTGGACATTTTATCTATCTATCTATCTATCTATCTATCTATCTATCTATCTATCCATCTATCCATCCATCTACCTACCTACCTACCTTAACACTGCATAAGACATAAACTGCAGTGTCAGCCTGGGAGAGAACTGAACAGTGAGCAATTTACCACAGAATCCTCCTTAGTTTTACTAATTTCTAAATGTAAGGGGAAGAGAACAGGTATTATGCTGGTGTTACTACTATATAAAGTTTCTTTCTGGTAATATATTTGTGGTTTGTTTGGTCTAATTTTCGATGCCTGAAATAAATAGGGTCTTCTATGAGTTCTTTACAGAATCTCATAGATAATATAAATCCAATCAGTTTCACATTTAATTTTTTTTCCAGATATTCAGATTAATTCTCTCCTTATTTTTTATTTCTTTTATAAAGTGTTTTAAACCAGAATATTACAGAAGAGCAAAGTAAAATTGTTCAGGTCACATACTTTCATTATGATTTCACATGATACCTATTTCTCCAATCCAGCATCAATTCTTCCTGAAGTAAGCTAAAATTAGTTAATCTCAGTTATGTTATGAAAATGTTATTATGATAAATAACATTGTATGAACTCTGAAAATTCTGCAATACAAAAATTGGTCCTATTGCTCTATTAGAACAGTTTAATTAACACCCAGGCATTGTTTGGAGCTTTTTTGGTAGACTATTGAAAAGGCAGAAGAAGGTAAATATGTGCAGAGTTAAGATATTATTATTAAAGTCTAAAAGTACATATACTTTTTGCATCATAGCCTCAAGATCAAGCACAATATTAAATGAGAATTTCTGTACCTGGAAATATGTAATAGAAATTTAAAAATATCTGAGCAAGATAGGAAGGATGTAATTGTATTGCTGTCATGGTTTAACCCAAGCTGTCAACTGAGCACCACACAGCAGCTTGCTCACTGTCCTTGGTCCCAAGAGCTCTGCTCAAGATAGGCACCCTTCCCCTGGCCAGGTCTCCCCTGGTATAGTGGACATGAAGTCAGTATGGTATCTAATATCCCAGTCACTGGTTCTGTCTGGCTATCCTGGCTAAGGCCCCTTCGAGATTCTTGTAAAAATTAACAGTATCCTAGCCGAACCCTGGTTAATTGTCTACTTCATGGATTTCTCAAATCTCATTCTGCAGAAATAGAGGCTGGAGGATATATCACACAGTGATAATATAGTGCTTAATAGTACATCAGAACAGTTCCTCCCATCTCCATGGGCATCAGAAGATGATCGACATATGCTTTTACTTTCTTCCTGCATTTGCTAGTTACCCTTTCATAGTCAGTATGACATAGCTCAAAGTCTTTAAAAGGAAAGAGTAAATGTAAATCTGAAACCATATGTGTAAGACAGCAAAGAAAGTACTTTTGTTGGAATATCATCATCTCAACCCAGAGTCCCAATGGCACGTTTCAGTACATGATATTGTCTGCGTTGGTGCTATTCCACTGTGATCGACCCAGATTTCCCTGTATATGATACCCTATGTACATATATAATGTGTGTTTTGGTAGTTCCAATTATATCATTAGGATTTTTCTATCTAAACAGTCAGCTCAGATGTAATGTCTTGAAATTTGGTTCTTTTCTTAGACTTACTTTCTGATGAGCAGAAAATACTTCATGATTTTATTTTTTAAAAATCTCCACTCACATGGCAATTTCAGGTAAATGTGTTTCACCTAGTTCTACTTATCTGCAGCTCAGGTTCTGACATGCATTTATTACTTGACTGAAGAGATCTGATCCTCAGATAAGGTTTTAAAGCTGCTTTTCTGACATTTAAATGTCTGCACACAATCTGCAGGCAGTCCTGTGCACTTGGCAAATCAACAGATTGATGACAAAATACTTAAATTCTCAGTAGGATTTTTAATATTCCCTCAGATTTGCCACTACTTACCTAAAATTTGTACTAAATAGGATTTTCTTGCATAAGAAATGATAAATAGTATCCTATACCTTGTACAATTGTGGCAGGTGTTGGTCACAGCCTCTGAGAAGCTACTCTTTTCAAAACATACTATATTTTAGATTAATATCACTGATTATATTAGTAAATTCAAATACAACATTCAGAATTTATTTTAACTTTTGGCCATATCACTGAGAATTGCAATATTGCTGTCAAATATTTTATTTTAGCCTTGTCAAAAATCTGTCATTTAAAAAAAAAATAAATTGAGTGATTTTTAAGTGTAACAGTGGAATATTCTTTCTATGATTAAAAACCCAGTTCCTAATATAGTGCAGGCAGATGATTATTCAAGAGGAAAATAATAAAATGGTATTACATTTTCAGTTTCCTACAACCACAGACAGGTTATTGGTTAGAAATTATTATTATTAATTATGTAAGGGAATTAAAGAATACACAAATATATAGACAGAAAGCAATTCATTTCACACCTGCAGTTCATCATTGATATATTCTGTGCAATTCTGTTTTGGAAAGGTATAATAAAAATAAAACTTACTTCTGCTGTTTAAGTTAAGTGGTTTATTGGATTTATTTTTCTGTATGTAGAAAATGAGTTTCTTATTACTCCCTTGTCATGTGAGATGAATTGAGAGTAATTTAAATTATCCTACAGATACATAGATATATATACATCAGAATGGAGAAGTACAAAATAGTAGAAAACTTAAAATGGACAGCATGAGCAATTCCTTGAGTTCTTAATATTGCCTCAGTTATGCTATTTTTTTCTGATGTTTCTGCTGTTCCTTGGTACAAGGAATTTATCAGCCTGTTTATTCCAAGAGATCACTGTATGTTGCTGAAGTTTTTAATGTAAAGCCAAACAATAAATTAAAAGACAAGATAAAACTCAAATTCTGCTGTTCTCATAAGATAATAAAGCACTACAGTGAAAGATCTACAAAGGTCAAATTTTATCATCTCAGATGCAGATAAGAGAATAATTATGTAATAATAGAATGGTTTGGGTTAGAAGACATATTTAGAGATTATCTAGTTCCATCCCCCCGACATGGGCAGGAATACTTTCCACCAGATCAGACTGCTCAAAGCCCTAACAAACCTGATCTTGAACACTTCCAGGGATAGGGCATACACAACTTCTCTGGGCAACCTGCTCCAGTCTCTCGTTTCTCCTCACTTGTCCCTTCTGTACAGCCTGTAGTCACTGGTAGTCACGCTCCAGTCATGGAATGCATCCCACCAAGTTTCATTAATGGCAACCATGTTTCTAGCAGCATAGTGGCTTCATACATTGCCTGTTTGTTGCCCATATTGGGCGCAATGGTGTAGAGGCACTTAAACTGGGCTACCATCCGCATCACCTTCCTAGAGATATTCCCCTTAATTCCTTTGAAGTATTTCACTGGTTTTTCTCTCTGGCTTTTCTTCTCTCAGGAACCCACAGCTCAGCTCCATAAGATTTCAAGTATGCTGCACCATACTTGAAACAACAGGCTGAGGGCCCTCACAAGCACCCTGTTCCTCTAACAGGCCATGACAAATCATGGTTAACTTTGTCTAAAGTGATCACAGAATTTGAAATGATCACATGACCTTATAGTTAATACAGTTTCTTACATTATTTGCCTTCATAGTTCTTTGATACAAAATTGATCGGTTTAGTGTGTTTCTTGGTAAAATAGCTGGAAGGAAATTTTGTGAAATGTAAGTTATTTTGATTTAGTATTAAACTAAAATATTCAAGTTCAATTGTCAAATTGATATGTTCAAAGTACCATATAAATTTAGGTTTTGAGAGGTATCGTTCTATATAATCTTTAAGAAATTTTAAAAGTACACAATTAATAAGCAATAAGGTTAACAGTACTATATCCAAGTAAAATAGAGTAAAATGAAAGATATGGCTGAGGAAAACAATGAAAATGGACTTTACAAATTCTGGATCTATTGAAGCCTTAGTTGTGTTCATGTGATCATAAAGTAGTTCCACTGATATTAAATTGTATATTTTATAGTCATTCTCTGAAAAGAAAAATTACTACTTTTGAATATGAATATAAAATTTGCTTCTATACACCTTTCTTCCCCACTGCAATACACATTCCCCTTTAAAGAAATTCAGTTTTTCAGTAAATGGATCTGAAAATCATTGGTATTAGATGCTAGTAGTCTCAACTCACAACATATTTGTGCTTTCCTGGGCTTTCTCCTTGGTGACATGACTCCCTAGAGTATTGTCCTACTACTTGCTGCTACATACTCCCTCTTTCTCCCAAAAGACAAATTGTGAAGTTAAAGGAAAAATAAGTCAGGCTGGTTACAGAAGCATTAGGTCTTCAGGGATTCTTCCCTGAAGTAACATGTTCCCTTAAGATTCATGCAGAAGAGAGTGCCTGGTTCCTACCTCCATCCTGCTCCCTCCATCACTCTCTGAAGAAATAATGATGCAACTACAAGTTATAACATGAAAGGACGGCATCAGAGTAGTGAAAGAAATACATAGTATTCCAAGAAAAGTAGGAACCTGAATTGGTTCCCAAGGCATTATTTGGGCTTTTTAAAAATCAGTTTAATCTCATCCGAGTACCGAGTTCAGACAAGTGTCACGAAATTAGAGAACTGTACTAATGCAACAGCAAACAGTTTTAAAGGTCTAGATTTTTTACTTCCCCTCTTGCAGACAGTACTCATCTCCATAAGTAGTCCCACTATTGAAATAACACTGCTCAAACATGTTTTATAAATACAAGTGACAGAACCTTGACTTCAAGAGGTCTCAAATGAAAGTATTAATTTTATCATTAATATCTGGATGTTCATTTTCTTGCCTGTAATTAACAAAAGTTGTGTGTCTGTGTAAGGCTTTGTACATACAGCCACAGAAATTTTGTATTTTGTGTGGTTATCTATGTCTGTCTATACAGAGACATATACACCATCAGGGAGCAAGAGACATTTGAAATAAAAATGGCAGATTACTTGCTATCTCTGTCATCTCTCATACATATATTTTTAAGTCTTTTTTTTTTTTTTTAATTTATGTATCTATTTATTTTAAATTATTGCCCCAAGCAGAGACACAGGAAAATAGACAATATAATTAAAAAGGTAAGATTTGTACCAATTAATAATAAACTTCCCTACATTTCCATGCACCATGTCCCTTGAAATTATGAAAAGCAAGGATCCCATCTGTTGCTAATGTAAATTTGGAAGCAAGAATCAGCATTTCTCATTTTCAAAAACTGCATTATGTATCTACTTAAAAATATGTAATGAAAGAAAATTTTTTAAAAAGATAGAACATGCATGCATGCAATTGCTGTAGTGTTGAGGCCTTTTAATAGCTTTAACTCTCTGAAGGGAATGCAAGTGCACAAGGTACCTAAAGGATTATAATATATAGTCCTGCTTTGTAATTTTATTAAAGACAGGATTATGTTACCTGTTTATGTTTCAAATTCAAACTCTGAAATAAAAATTCAATACCCACCTATTTGGACTTGAAATTTCAAAAGGACACTGTTTATTAAAAAATGTCAATTGCCCTTTAATACACAGGAAAGAAATGCTAGAGTAGAGCACAAAGAAACTGTTAATGCAGCATGTTCTTGCTGCTGATATGATTCTAACTCAGGAGAATATTAAATGAAATCATGAAGTAATGGAAAGGATGAGCATGTTAAAAGGGCTGAGGCAGAGACCAAGAAAGACTGATGATGCAATTACCCTTCTTCTAGGCTATGCAGTACTAATGTGATAAGGACCTGAATAGTTCAACAGTAAGGATGAAGAGGCTAACAATAATTCTCAATTTAAAGTAGTTTTTCTTTGTGCTGGTAAAATACCCTGCATCTCATTGATTAGAATGCCAAGAAAGTTCCAAATTGTGTCATGCTATTTGCAAAAGAAAATGCTAAAAGAGAGGTATTCAAATACTATTTAATGAGAAGTGAAAAAGCTGAAGAATAGAGGAAAAAGGAATTGAGCAAATGTTAAGTTTAACACCACCAATACATTACTAATGACAATAACACACTGAACATTTATAGAAGCAGTAGATTAGTAAAGCTCCCTGAAAATCCCTCCATTGTTCCTTGCAGGCAAAATACACTTTTAGAACCTGCCTTGCTCTCTAATAATATTTGACTTTGTATTTTTCGTGCAAGAGGTAATATTTCTAGATTGACCGTTCACTTACTGTGCCTTTTATAATCTGTTATGATTTGTAAAACTGAAGCTTCTTTTGAGCTGAGCCAGAATGAATAATGCTGTTTGACTAGTGAAATTGATGTAACTTGAATGATATTTATCCTGAATTATTTCAATGAAACTGAGTGCAGAGTTAGATCGGTAGTCATTGCTACAGAATAAACGTGGCCATAGGTGTTGTAAGGCTTTTACAGTAATTGTAAAACAATTAAGGAATCAGAAATAATCTTATTTTGAATGAAAGGCTTAAACCATAAGAAGCTGTTGTGGTTTAACCCCAGCTGGAATTGGCATAAAATAAGAGTTTTCATACAGATGGTGAAAAGCACCACACAGCTACTTTCTCACTCATTCCCCAGAAGGATGGGGGAGATAATCAGAAGGGTAAAAGTGAGAAAACTCATGAGATGAGATAAAAACAGTTTAATACCTAAAGCAGAAGCTACGCAGATAAGCAAAGCAAAGCAAGGAATTCACTACCGATCGACAGGCAGATGTACAGCCATTGCCAGGACAGTAGGGTTCCATCATGCATAACAGTCACTTGGGCAGATAAACTCTGTATGTCTGAACATCCTCCACTTTGTCCTTCCTCCACCAGCCTTTATTGCTGAGCATGAAATCACATGGTATGGAATATACTTTTGGTCAGCTGGGGTCAGCTGTCCCAGCTATATCCTCTCTCTACTTGTTGTGTACACCCAGACTGCTCACTGTTGGGGTAGGATGAGATGCAGAAAAGGCCTTGACTCTGTGTAAGTTCTGCTCATCAATTAACAAAAACATCCCTATGTTATCAACATTGTTTCCAGCACAAATCCAAAACACAGCCCCATAGTAGGTACTATGAAGAAAATTAACTCTATTCCAGCCAAAACCATCAATGGACCTATACCCCACTTTCTGTAATATTAATGTAAACATCTTCATCAGTTCATTATCAGTTCCTTTCTTACTGTAAAATTTGGAGAGTTTTCAATGAATATGTTGTCTGTTTCTTTCTAAAGTTGATGTTACCATGGCTTGAATTATTGATGTGTCTTCCAATTCCACATTGGTTAAATATTTTATACACTGTTGTCACCAATTTTCTGGTAAAGTAAGTCATGATTATTTTGGAAGAAGTTCTTTTGAAGGACCTTTGCAATTCACCTTAAAGAGGATCAAGACTGAGGGCTCTGAACATGATCATGGTCATGATTTGCTTTTTGCTCCTGCATTCACTGGTAACTGTAACAGTATCGCTTATCGCTGTGCAATGGCTTCTGATTTCTTATATTCATTGTATTTTATGAGAAATAATTTTGCACACTGGGAAAACATGACATTTAATAATGTGTATTACTGAAATTTAATACTGTAATATTGTGTAAGAATGCAAGATGCAAGAGTCATCTGAAACTTTCATGGTTAGGTAGCTTACTGTACAGTAAATTTACAGTTTTAATTAACTCAAGATTATTACCTTCTGATACCTCTTTGGCAGTCTTGAACTGAGTTTGGTCTTAGTCCAGTGTTATTATGTATTTAGACTTATTTCTTTGAAGGTGGGAATTATAAGTGTTGATCCAGTGGGGCATTTCCACAATAAATTAAGAAACAAAGACATAAATAAATGCTTCCCTATAATTATACTAGACTCTACCCACATCACCAACAATTTGAAGAAAATAAGGGAAATAAATGGCAAGGGGACAGAGGGGTAGGGAGACTTCAATGTGCCCTGAACAGTAATAAATCCAGACTTCTGTAGATCAAAGCTATCCAGTGATAATCTTCACTGGAGTCCTAGTTTGAGTTAAAATTCTGGTCAGCAATTTTACTTTTCAGCTTACTGTCTTCTAAGTAACTGCATTTTTGGAAGTTAATGTCATATTTCCGCAGTGGCCAGTGTCCAAAGAGGACTCCATCTGGTCTGCCTTCAATCCTGATCTGTGCTTTCCTGAATCCAGTTCCAGAATCCAGCTGCTGAATCCAGTTCCCATCTGCCACTGAGTCCAGTCTGGGACTTCCCCAGTGCCTGCTCCACAGCATCAGTGGTGATGGTGACATCATTGACATCAGGGGGGTTGGGTTTGATATTGGTTATGTATATCAGCTGAGCTCAGTTGTCTTGAGTTGCTGCTGAAAAATGTCTGAACTATCTTGTTCCTCCAGAACCAGTTATGATCAAGCTATTTGGGGGTCATGCTGACAATCTCTGTTATGACTCTACAGAACCCTTTGATTGAAGGGATAGAGGACCTATTCCCTTTCTCAAAAGTCTAGTAGAAGAGGACAGCTACTGAGTTATTCATAAAGAGAAATACCACAGAAGGTGGTTTACTACTTGGCCTTAGGACCAGTGTCCTCAAGTACCAGTTTTTCACCGTATTAATTCATCCCTGGGTTTCCCTCAAGGGTAAATGCAATATTTTCCTCACTAGGAAACAAGGTATAGTGAGTTTTCACCCATAAAATGAATGAGGACAAAATCTGTGCCAGAGCTCTTCTTATCTCACCTTGTCCTTCAGATGGCATATCCTGAAACTTCCTTAATCACTGAATCACAGAATCACAGAATGTCAGGGGCTGGAAGGGACCTCAAAAGATCGTCTAGTCCAACCCCACTGCCAGAGTAGGATCACCTATACCAGATCACACAGGAATGCATCCAGGTGGGTTTTAAATATCTCCAGAGAGGGAGACTCCACAACCCCCCTGGGCAGCCTGTTCCAGTGCTGTGTCACCCTCACAGTGAAAAAAAACCCCAAATTGCTATATCTAAAGCCCATATATTTCACTTTAGTCACTACAAAAAGCCCCAAATTTAAATCTAGTGGGCAGAGGATCCACGAGCAGAGAAAACCATGGCTCTGGTAAGTATATATGTAAAATGTGTGCTTTGCTGATAAGATTTGTAGATTTCTAGGAAGCATCAGGTGAAAGAGCAAGTGATGTGGCAGAGGCAGACTTCAAACAAAACAGTGAGGTATAATGCTTCTAAGCAAAAAAAAATTAGTCAGAAGCATGTGCTTGAGAGACAGGAGCCAGCTCACAGCTATGGTGAGTCATCACTCTGTGTTCTAGGTCAAGCTGTGCAAAACCTTTGAGAGAACATTCTCCCTGTGAAATCAGGGCTAACATTTTGTGTAAGTATTCTTTGTCTACGCAGGCAAATTCTTACAAGCACGAATCATCAGACATTGGAAAGCTCCCAGAAAAAAAAATATCAAAAAAACCCCTAATATTGAAGCACACTTCCAGTATGGTGCAGGAGCACAGCTTATGTGGTTGGGAGAAATATGTGGGAAAGAAAAAGACAAAAGGTTTAAGCATGCAACATATGTTGATTAAGATAGCAAGCAGTTTCTGCTGGTCAAGAAATGAACATCATTAGAACATACCGAAATGAAAGTATCATGCTTGTAGAAACAGAATCCTTCCTTGTCCATGTTCCCCACAAAGAAAGGTACATATGAGCTTTCCCATAGAAGCACCTTTTGCTTTTTGCATTGCTTAGTTGTTGGGATTTTTCTTGATTTTTAGCAGAAGTCACAGTGGTTAGGAAGAAAATAAAAGATCAGGGAGTAATATAATCTCTAATCAATGGCCTTGTTTAGTAGTCTCTGCTACTCCATACAGTTGGGAAAGTCATACTAGTCTGTCTAGAAGGAATACCATAGGTATAGATCAAGGAGGACTAGATGGCTTAGTGGATGGTATTGCTCACATCAGAGATAAACAGACATGAAAGGCATCTGCTTTCCCCTGACGTCGTTGCAAATCAAGTGATAGTTTACAAATTCCACAGAGCAACGATGATCCTCTTCAATGCCACAGTGAAGCTTCTGAAGGTTGCTTGCTCACCTAGGAGATCAGGTACCAGTTCTTCACACAAACCTTCAAATGCAAACCTATTAATCCTTATTTTCCTGAGTTTTCAGGTGGTCAGTAGACGCTCACCATGTTAATTCAATTAGGAGTTTTAGTGTTTAGGAAGACTGGTTCAAGCCATATTTCAGGGTTCATGGTTATTTACAAAATAAATATGAGATCTAAACAAGAATTGATAACATTATCCAAATGGTTACTCTCTGTATGTGAGGCCGTTAGGACCAGCTGGCCTCTCTAGCCATGATCATAAGGTCATAGTCTTTCTTTACTAAAATTATTTTTGCAGAACTTAGATGAAGTCAGAGCTGCTACCTTTTGGTTCTTTAATTAATTATGGCAAA
Organism: Ceryle rudis; assembly: GCA_033439905.1. Classification (NCBI taxonomy): domain Eukaryota; kingdom Metazoa; phylum Chordata; class Aves; order Coraciiformes; family Cerylidae; genus Ceryle; species Ceryle rudis. The sequence continues at coordinate 29,485 of JAAGNO010020428.1, forward strand.
CCTGAACACATGAATTGAACCTCTTTGTAATATTTCCTGAAGCGGTTTCCTAATTTTGCTAATTATTAGACATAAAAATTGTAGCTATCAAATTTGTATGAGACAGAAAAAAAAAAGAAGAAAAAAAATATATTCTACTCCTTATGTCACATTCATATGTAGGGCTCTTCTGCAAACTTTTTCAAAATCAGGCTGAAACACAAATATTTATGCCAAGTAGGTCAAAGTCAGAGCCTACAGGGACGATAAAATCCCACCAGCAGGTGCTCATCTCCTTCTGTCAGACCAATTATCTGAAGAGAAGAAAGATGACCAGAGTCTCAATTATCTGAAGAAAAGAAAGATGACCAGAGTCCTAACTCTGGACAACCTAATACCTCGGAGAAATGTAAAAGGTAACTACTACCACAGCGGCTGGACGTCTCCACTTCCATTACTGTCTAGGATTAAGAAAGGTACAATGAATCTAAGCTCTGCAGAGGTATTTGCAAATCTCATTGTTTTGTCAGAGAATGTAAACATCTCTGTGGTTTGATCATTGTCAGAATTGCCATCAATGCTCATTGAGTGCAAATAGAAGTTTTCATTTTACAAAGAGAAAGAAGAAGTAGGTGAATTATGCCAACACAGGGCACTTACCCAGAGCCTTTGAATGTTATCACAATAAGAATTTGAAACAGAACAATTGGAGTGAGATGGTTGTGTTAGAGAAGTCTGTTGTTTGATGATGGCTTAGGCAAAAATTGTTGTTTCCAAAACCTTTCCAAACAACAGATTTTATGAATATGAACAGGAGTCAACCCCACATGAGTTGAAGCAAGAACAAAGGCCAATCCCTCAGGTAACTACCAAAGACAATACAGAGCTGCAGTACCAGCAGAGATGACAGTATAGTCATAAAATGTCTGTATCCATTCTCTTTTCCTGCTATTGCAAGGTCTTGTGTTTCATTACATAATTTTCAATATTGTTGTACTGTTTTGTTGACTAACCCCTATGCTCCTTTTCTTGGCATACTAATGTCCAAATCAGAGAGTTAATTTATTTGAGGATGTAAGGTAGTAAAGAGAACTGTGTATATTCTCAAACAATGGAACTTAGTCTATTACTGGGACTAAGACACATCCAAGGCTAAGATCTGAATTAGCTGAAACTGAAGGATGTGATCCTGGGTTAAACTGATTTTTTCATACTTAAGTATTCACACCAGGGCATAAAGTCAGGTGTATTATACAGCTGCAACAACTTTTTTTCTGCAGATACTACTCACTATTTAAATTGTTCACATATGTTTATCCAAGAGAATGGTGATATAAATTATATCAGATAATTTACACCATGAATTATGACTTCCTTATAAATATTAAAACCTGTATTTTTTTTTGTTGTTGTTATAATCCATTTAATAATCTAGTAGTTAAGTAGTATTCAGTACTTTATGTGAAAAATTTCCTGACCTATAATAATTTTTATTTTCCTTGGCATATATCAATAACAACAGAAATGCCAGCTCCACCAGAAGAACAACTACACAAGCAGCAGTGTCTGCCGCGGGTTGAAGTAACTGTAACAAAGCTGGTAAACTGCTCTCTGAAGGAGCGTACTTGGGCCCCTGGCAACCAATGTTGCAGCCTGCCCAGGTAACTGAACTAAACATTTCCAACTAAAGGATGTAAAGGTGATTAACAACTCACATATATGTGCACACATCTGGGTATTTGTCAGGCATCCTGTTGTAACATGCTGAAGGAAAGACAATTTACATTTATAACTGGCTATAGCAGGAAAACCAAAACAAACCAAAACAACAACTTAAAAGGAACATAAGAACTTTTCTGTCATGCTCCCAACCCCAAAAGACAATTATTATCAGCATCAGAAATAGCTACTACAACTTCTAAAAGTTGCAATACCTTCACACTTATCTCATCTATTGAGCTTTATTTATTTATTTATTTATTGCTAGCTGCACAGACCCTAGGCAATACACAACTCACATCTTTCCTAACACATAGGCATACACATTAAATCTGATATTTTCTCAAAATAAAATCAACAGAGCCAGGAGAAACAATAAAAAAAAGAGACAAAGAAAGAGTTGCAGGGAAAGTGCAGACAGAAGAAATTAAATGAAGTTCCAGAGCTGGAGTTGGAGAATCAAAATGGGTTTGAAAAAGCATTGCAAAACACTGGAAAAAAATTTATGGAAAGAAAATTTATTTACAGTGTGTGTGTGAAGAATTATACTAATTCTTAGAAATACATATTGAAGTAGTTAATTTCCATAGTGAAAATCTCATATGATGTACTGCTTACCTAGGTCTGAGACAGTGTAGTAGAGTAACAAAAATTATGCTAGATGATGGATTTCAGAATCCAGTGTCTAATACACTTACATTGAAAAATAGGTGTCTCACTTCTATTGATTTTAGTATAATTACTCTTGGAATAAATTGCTGTTCCACATCAGAATCTTAATCTTTATACCAAACTCATATATTTATTTAGATAAACATATAGTTTCTCAGAATACCTTGCACCTGGAATATTTTTGATCATTGGTGGAAGGAACATTCGTTCCACCAGGTGCTCTGCAATTTTTCAAATTAGTCATGTAAAGCTTACTGTAGCCTATTTTAAACTTTCTGGATAGTAATACCTTTGAAAGCATAAATAATTTTTTTCTTACAACATGGAAAAAAAATAATTCCAAATGTAAAAAGTACCATCTTTGTTTAGTTTTTCAAGTATTAACATTGTGAAGTTTGAACTGTCAGAAACAGAAAACATAAATAAATATTGAATACTGAACAGTTTATTTCTAGAAGCCATTCCAATTGAACAACATCATATTATAATAATTTTGAGAAGGGTTTATCTGAAAATTACAGAATAGTTGTGTAGAACTGTACATACTATCATTTTTGTTAATAAACCTAGTTCACAACTTCCATGAAGAAGCAGAGAAAAGTCTTTTAAGTAGAAAAGGTCCCCTGGCTGGCCACACACTTGGTTATGATAAAGATGGGTCTTGACAGACACAGAAAAATAGCCCTTTTAAAAGTTTTTATTTC
>JAAGNO010020433.1:0-35490 GCA_033439905.1 Ceryle rudis
ACTCCTTACAGGGGAGTTGTATAGATCTGCCATGTATGGCCATGGAGATGGAATTAAGATCTGTTTTGCTGGCCATTATTGGCCCACCATAGCATTTATGATGATAGATAAAAAGTTTTTTAAATGAAAAAAAACAATTTCTATGAAATCAAAAAGTACAGGGAAACGTAATTATGCATTTCCACTTCCTGACAGTCAATTAAAAAAGTCATACCCCCCCCCCCCCTTTTTTTTCCCCAAGCTTCACCTATTTTTTTTTTTATTTTAACTTCAAAGGATTGTTAACTTTAAGGATAGTCATACTTTCTCACAGGTATCTTCTCAAGTATTTGACAAAGAAATGTAGCAAAAATTAATATTTTAAGCTTTTTATTGTAACTCACTTATCTTAATAACCATGCTTATCCGGTTGTTAAGTTTTATAATACTTACTGTTAGAGAATGTTGTATAAAAAATTCTAAATGTCCTACACTAAAATGTAAACACAGATAGGTGAGCATCTTAAAACAAATTTCAGCCCCTTAAAAAATAAGATTAGTGAACAAAGCTATTGTCTCTCTACAATTAATTTTTAATTCAATTTTTAAATGGTTAATGTAGATGTTCTTACTGACAGAACGTTTTTGTACTTCTGTGTTTGCATTTTTATTTTTACAAGGAATACTAGGCACCAGTTAATCTGGATTCTAATTGCAAGCGACCAGTCTGTATCTTGAAGTGACCCCATAGACTTGTAAGAGTCTTCTGGACTCACACTGACATAAATGACATTGGGAATCTGGGTCAAAGATTCAAAGACTTTTCTTTCAGATTTAAGACTGAGACCTTTTATTAATTGTTTCAAAGTAAAAGACTTATTTACTGTTTCTGATACTTTCCCTCAAGCCAATTGATACAAGAAGAGCATAGTTTAATAGTTTAAGTATCTTAAGTGATATAATAATACCTAAACACTTTGCAGACTGTGTGCCATGCAGTTTCCCTTTTCATCTGCTTACATCTGTTATTAAAATACACACAAAATAAAAAGAAATTAAAACCAAGATTATATTGATTCCTTGTAAACTTCAGTAAAATAAAATGTAGGCTTATTACCAGTGTGACTTTATTCTTTTCTCTCCCTAAGCTAGCTCAAGACTGTTTCCAATTTAAAAAGTAGACTTATTGCAGAATTTGGTAACTACACCAATTACTTATTCAACTCACTAATATTCGCTCTTGAATAACAAGATGAAATGTTTATCTAAAATAAGATTGTGTTTGTCATCATTTTTATCTCAAAGCAAGTTATGCTCAGTGTCAATCACAGATTTGTCACATCTTTTTTTAACACAAATATCTTTAGTTGTTAGATCACAAAAAAATTAAAAAGATTAAATGATTGGTTTTGAATAACATTGTGTATCATCTTTGGGTTTAGCTCAGCCCCTGTGTAAACAGGCTTAGTGTTGTCATTGCGAATCACACCCCTTTATGCCAAGGATTAACATACCAGGGGCTCTCTCTGTAAAATCACATCTCTGTTTTAAAGATGCAGTTTCATGCTATTGTTATTTTCTCTTAATTTTAAGTAAATGTACATTTAACTACAGGCTGCAGTGGTAGTTTGCAGGGGTGAAGATTAACCTGAAGTGAGCATAGGAGATTCAACTCTGCTCTACTTCAGAATCAAAACTGTTTCTCATAGGGATTGTCACCCACATGTAAATGCTGGAGTGCAAACCTCCTCCTTGAAATGCCTCACACTGCCTTTTCACTTCTCCACCCACCACTCTCTCATCCTCTCACTGTTGAGTGTAATCAATGTCACTGGAAACTAAGGTGCCCGATTCCTCAGAATGACATCTGACTACTGTGCTTAATAGGGTATGTAGCAAATGGAGCCATTAAAAATGGCATAGCTTTTCCTAGTGTAGAATAAAAGACTAGTGGTAGGTTCAGAATCTCTAAGCCCATCTGCTAAATCCTACGCTGCACAACAACCTTTTTATTCAAGTTCAAAGATGCAGCTCCTCCATTTAAAGAGCACTTGCTATTTGGGAGGAAATGGAGGCCAGAGTGCGCCTGACACTAAAAGAAGAAAAAATGAATGTTGTCTCTGCAGTGAAATACTCTAATGCAGCCAGTCTGACACAAGCATAATTAATCAAATGTATGCTTTTTTAGCAAACTGATTATTGTTATTCTTTGGTTTTTGGCTTGTCCAAATGCCAGTTTACAGTAATACTGTTGTAAGTGACAAGAAAGTGTGGTAAGACTGATGTCTTGGGCATGTTAATGAATTTGTCATTCTATATAAAGTACTAAATGCTGTATGACTGCTACAGGACTACATGTTGTCATGCCAATTAGTATGTTCTCTTTCTTTTTCTTCCCCCCCCATCTTTTCTTAACTCAGCACCTACTAGATTCGTTTTGTCTTAAGGTTTATTCTCCATCTCTACTGGTGACCAATGTTATACATATCATGATTCTATGATTCTATATCACAAAAATGTAAGGAGAAAGGTTGTAAGATTGGGGTTTTTTGTTTGGTTGGGTTTTTATTGAAGGCATTTTAAATTCCTAAACAGTAAATACAGACTCCCTTTCACACATATAGAAGTAAAAATGGAAAAATCTAATACGGCCCATTTTTGGTAACTCACCTTTTAGCTTTGCAAACACTGGGATTCCTTCTGTTTTATAGGGCACACTGTATATATTTACCAATGTAGGTTTGTCACCTGCCAACTTGACTAATTTACTTTGATTTTTGTATTGTGTGAAGGGATAAACTTGACCTTCTAAATACTAAAACATAATGTTATATGCCATCCCCATTTTGTCTATCATTCATTTCCCTAACCTGCCTTCATACCAAGTGTTTTCATGTCTCTAGGAATTTTCACCATCTATTTCATCTATTTTATAACTAGCAGCACATACCAAGTCTGTCTTTAATGAACTCAAAAGTTCATTTAATATCAATATACAGAAATGCTCAGATCATTCTCTGAGCATTTATTAAATTGTATGTCCTCAGCGGTTTTTAGTGATCATTAAGGTAATTCACTTCCTTTCTTAATCTTTTTGTTCCCTTCAAAACTGTAGTAACTCGATCATGAAACAGCGTCTGAAAGTGGGACTATCTTGTTTCTAACTCATTTTCACAGTAACAATTGACAAGATATCTTTGACTACATTAAGTATATGAAGCGTTGTAACACTGACATTAGGTTAAATATTTTTATGAGGTACACTATAAATAAGCTAAATTTTCAGCCTCTTGATTGAGTGCTCCTCTGTAACCATAAATTTTAAAATAATAAACATATTCTTTCTCTAGACTGTTGTAATCCCAGATACAGCCTAAACATTATTATGCTATTTTCCTTTTAAGTTGTATTTCTAATTTAGGCAAATTCATTTAAGTTCTGTTGAACAGATGCAAGTATAACAGAAACTGAGATTGGGAGGCACTTCAAGGTGATAATCTGCAGATACAGTCTAGATTTAAATAGGACAACATCAGAACATATGGAGTAAATTTAATTGTCCTACCTTGATTGAACACAATCAGGATGCAGACATTTCTGTTATTCTTATTTGCTTCCCAGGAGGCAGAAGTGTAGTTTCTGTTTCTATAGAGTTCTGCTTGAAAGAAGGTAAAAACATTGTTCCCTAAGGAAAAAGCAAGAGCAGGTGTATCATAAACCTGCATGCACTGCTGCAAACACGTGTGTAGCACACATGAACTACAACAAATGAAACTTTCCATCTTTGTAATAAATTGAAATACATTGTGCACATATGGATGAAAGATAAAGCCTATAAAATTCCATTAAAATATGAAAATACAGTACCACTTGGGATAAAAAGACTTGAAGATAGGTCTTTCCACCTCCAATCCTTAGCCCAATTTCTTTGTCTACCAAAGTCTCACCCTATTCCTGTGACAGAGCAGTCTCCTTGTCCCTCTTGCCTCCTCCATTTCATTTATGGACATAGTTTGGCAGTGTTTAGTGACCTGGCAGTGCTGGGTTAAGGGTTGGACTTGATGATCTTAAAGGTTTCTTCCAACCAAAATGATTCTATTATTCTATTTCACTCATTTCTAGGCTCAATATCTTCACCCTGCCACACTGTCTCCTGTTATACATTTTGTCCCTATATGGTGCCCACAGCGTTCTGTTCCACAGCTCCCTGTTCAGTTCTGCATCTCATTCTTCTTGCTTTGTCAGTCCATCCAAGCCTTGTTTTTACCCCAGCTCTCAGAGGAAACACTCACTCCTCTCTAAGCTGCATGAACATCTTCCTCCCCTCCTGCCTCTATGGCTCTTGCTTTCAAATCAGGCAGGTTCTTTTAGTTGCTTGGTACTAGCAAAGGCTGGAGGATGGTCACTGGACAGAGAAGTTCCCTTCTCAGCTCAAAGCCCAGTCCAGGCATGACCAGCTGGTACAACAAAGAACCTGTTAATAACCCCATGGCAACCATTGTCATTCTTACTGATAAATACTAAATAATTACATTTAGCAGATTTAGATTTGTCCAATTTCTGTCTGATTCTCTGAAGAAGGGCAACTGGCACGTAACTGATTCAAAAAAAAACCCTCATGTCCAATCTTTATTCTAAACATAGACAGATGCTTACAGATGCTGAAAGGCAAAGTGACCTGTATTACTAACAATAGCAGTGTTTAATATATTTATAATATGTATATATGGTTTATTTCCAAGATTGTTCAACCATCAGATGCTCTATGAAGAGATGGTTTATGTAGGACCAGCCTATTATTATCACTGGCATTTCAAACAACACACCCTGAAGTATATCTGGCTTAAAAGAATTAAACAACACAGCCAATATCGCTATATTAATTTACCATTCATACAATTAATTTCATTTGCGCAAAAAGAAAGAGCAATCTGTTCTGTACAGAAGGAAAGAAAACCCTCTTGCTTCGATCCTAGAAATAACCTAGCCAGCAAACTTGACTGCAAATGTTTGTGCATATAGCTCCTGTGGAAACTGCTTAATTGTTTACTATGCACAGGAAAAGGGGGAAATGAGGCATATGTCAACAGATCACACCGTAGCAGTGAATAAAGATCACACCACAAATCAGAATGAAGTAGCAACATTTATGTTAAGTGGTTTCCTCTGGTGTTTAATATAAATTTCAAAATGGTTTGTTACCAATTTTCAGTCATTATTAAACAGCAGAATCTGCAGACTAGCTGAGTTGCAGGCAGAAGACAAGCAAAAGACAGAACAGAAATAGTTTCCAATACAAAGAAATTTTTCCTTAGTGTCAGTAAGGGTTCCTGCTGTCACCCTGTCTGCCTTGCATTTTGGTTGACCTCTTCAGATTCAGTAGATTTGTAGATATGGCACAAGAACTTGCCGTGGTTTTGCTGGGGGAAAAACAAAAACAAAACAAAAATTTTATATAAGTTAATTGTTATTGACCACATACTTGAGAATTAGTGTGGGGAAAAAAAGGTTGGTCACTTTATTCACTTTATAGCTGCTTTGTACTTGCTTAAAAACTAAGCAAGGACTAAACCAGTAAGTACCACTCTCAGACATCCCTGTACATAAATGTGATGCAATATCAGTGCAGGTGGGCAAAAAATATACACTATCAACAAAGCAAGCCAAAGCCAAAGCCAATGAAGCCAAAGATCAATTGTAACAAGATTAATGCTCTCCGATTGCCATTTGTATACATTCACAAGTCTGCCTCACCAGCAAGGCATGCCAAACAAACAAACAAAAAATCCAACATTCCCCCCCCCAAAAACCCAACCCCAAACACTTGCAATTAACAATAAAAATATTTAGTAGTTATATAATCTATACCTCTATAAATGTATATAATTACAGATTTCAGGTACATATCTGATTAAAGAATAACTGTAAGATTCATTTTCGAAATCCGAAGACTTTTTCTATACTGGGCATACATAATTTGCAACACCCTAATCCCCCGCCCTCCCCGATTAATTAAAAATAAGCCATTTAAACTGCGCTTCCTATATATTTGTCTGCACCTTTTTCTTTCTTTATTTCAGTAGTTCTGCTTGCCTTTCTTTTGCCAATATTGTCATATTAGTTTAACTGACTAATACAGATAATTTGAAAGTATTTTAAAAACATGTCCTTGATTCAGCTTTTTGAAAAGTGAAATGTCATGAAGCCAAAATACAAAGAGTCCTACTCAGACTCAGTCGTTCTTACTGGGAATGACATCTTCATCCATTTTACTTCGATCAATACTACAACTGTTCAGACCAGCTACAGTTCACTTTACAGTGGATATTCTACATTTACAAACAATAGCTGAACTTACTACTTCTGAAACAGGCACCATTATTTTAAAAGCAGCAGCCAATACTTATGCTGCCAGGTGTGGAAGAGAAACAGCCCGTTTTGCTCAAGTCCATAAGAGAATTCAGGTTTTAGTTTAACAAAAAAATGTGACATCAGAAGAAACCAACAACAAAGCATACTAAAATCTTGACAAAAGTTAACACATCGGTGTGAGAGCTGAAGCAAACATTTCATTAGCATCTACACATGGAAAATCTACATCCCACACATGAGTAAGATTGCATGTTGTTCAAAAGTTTATCATCACGCCCCACCCCCCGAAACAACTGAAAATGCTTTGTACTAGACTAAGAGCTATGCACACTCAGAAGTCACAATTAAAACAGGGTAACAACCTAATTAAAACACAAACAGATATTTATTTACATTTCCCATGCAGATGCTACAGTCTTTAAGACTTAGGGTCTGAAGAAACACAGCTACATTTTAACCTTTTATTTATACCACAGTTTTATTGCAGGTTAGAATAATGCTATTGCGAACTAAAGTTTCCTAAGGCACTTAATTCATAAAACAGCATCTTACTGTAACGGGAGTTCAGAAAACACCAGAAATGCAGGATCAGATCCTACCTTCAAAGACCCCTTACTGCACTACATTCTTGAAAGAAATCTAGGTTTATAGAAATTTAGCAGGTCTCTCATCTTGTCAAAAGGGATGAAGATACTTAGCATCTAAATTTAGGTGTGTGTTTTTGGTTTTGTTTTTGTTTTCTAGAAGACAATCAGTTCTACATAGCTTAGCAGCTAAGAACTTGGAAAAACATGGGTTGTCTACTGTGACACGCTTACCCTTCAGAGTAAAACAAAAGCAAGAGACTTTGAGAGGGTCACTATACTGATGACACTCAAAACTGCATGCATGTTATAGATCACATGCATTCTGTATGCTTGTTGAAGCAGGAGGTTTATTTCATTCATTCACCTGTCTCTTGTCCTTTCCTCTTTGTAGCTGAGTGATTGTAAAATTACATTTAAATTGCAGGAGCGGCATCTTTAAATACTAGCTCAGCCGCCTCAGTAACATGGTCTGCATCTGAAAACAGCATTTGCATTTTGGTTTTCTCCTTAAAAGCACTTTATGTACTACTAGTGTAGTCCTGTCTCCCCACAGGTTCAATACAAAAAACATTATGTCTTTTTGCCAGGACTCAAGCCCTAAGAAAGCAACAGCTCTCTGTAAAGAACAAAAATAGCTCAGCTGCCATGTAGATTGCCATTTTAGTGTGCTTACATTACCCTGTAACAATATCAATGAAATGTAGTCTGTACTACTCGTTTTGCTCCTCCCTCTGGAGTATCTGACATATCATAAAAATAATGCTTGCATTTATCCAGGCAAATGTTAACTATTTGTTTTCATTACTGGTTTGGCACTTCAACTCCTTTCTACATGATGTCTGGTTTATAACCTATGGCACTTTAGATATAATGTATGTGTCAGTAACCTGTTACAGAAACTTGAGCTTGGCATGTTTCTGAGGAACATGTAGATGTAAAGTGGAGACTTCAGAGGAGTAAGGCAGTCACTGTGGAAGACACCAATCACTGATCTGATACCTATGCATGTCCAATGCAGTTAGTACGAAATGACAACTTACACGCAAATCAGAAATTACATCTTCATTATTTATGCACCAAGAAATTTCCCCCCCAAAGAGGAAATACAGTTGTAAGACACACACCGGTTAACAGAGACATGAGGCAGAAATTAACACAGCACAGCTTATAGTGATAATGAGAAGAGGTATTCTGATTCTCTAAACCTCTGAAATATTGTGAATTTCAATTGGAACAAGATACATGCTTATACTTACTGACTATTCATATTCAAGGAAGTAAAATAGTTCCTGGGCATAGTTATGATGAGATTATTGCATACAAAGCAGAAGTCAGATATCCCACCCACCAAAAAAAAAAAAAAAAAAGAAAAAAAAAAAAAAAAAAGAAAAAGAAAAAATTTCAAAGAAAGGTTTCAGTTCAAATATTTCTCCTTTTCAGTGGCTAACATAAGATTTATAGGAAATATACGTACTCAAATTTGCTTCAGTTTCTGGAGTTAATGGTACAATTATCTAGAAGGGTGCCTTTTGGTAGTTTTCTGCAGGATTATTCCGAGACAGCAGCAATGGTTTTTGAAACTTGCTTTGTATCCAAACTCGCTGCATTTTCACTTTTTTCTTCCTGTTTACTTGTAATCGCCGATCAACTAAATTCTGTACTTCAGTTAATCCAGCTGAGCTGAACATGTTCCAGACCTCCTCTATTTTCTCACATGAAGAATTATTGTAATTAAGAAAAAAAAAAGACATTTGTAGAACGCAGAAATTAGCAACCTGCAGTCAACCAAAGATGGAACTAAATCTGTTTTGTGAGTTGAAAGATCAAGGAAACTGCCTGTAAGAAGTCTTTCATTAGAAATTAATTTTCACAGCTATTTATATTACAGTAAAAAAATGTTATGTTGAGGCCCAAACCACAATGGTTATTACTCAGGGAGTTCACAGATCTTATTTCTTCAGAGGGTTCAGTATGCCAGAGTTGAGGAAAACAAATGCGTACCATTTGGTCACTGTTCACATATTATCAAGATAAAGCTATTTCACATGTCAAATGGCATTCCACACATTTATGCCATTATCTCCTTCCTGTCAGTCACCACTGGGTAAGTTTAAGCTTCGTTGTCATGAGTAAGCACAACACATGACATTTAAAAATTGAGAAGGCTCTCTGAATTCAAGTGATTTCTCATACATGTCCCAGATCCTCCTTCTCAGTTCTAAAATTACTCAGGCTGGTATATATCCTGATCCATCTCTATTGCTTACAGTCTAGGTTGCAGAGGTAAAACACAAAAAAAACCCAAAAACAAACAAACAAAATAATGCTCATTTCATAATTTCTGGTAGCTGGGCTAAAATATACAAGTCTAAGCTGACTGCCAGTCAGAACAAAGTGAGTGGATGGGCAAAAAGCAATAGTATCCATAATCAGGAATTTCAGTTTAGCTCCTGCAGAAAGAGCAGTCTCACAGCTCAGATTCACCAACATAGCAGAACAAAATATGTTTCTGTTCTAAGATGAGCTTTCATAACCCAAATCATCTTGAGATACTCTCAAACCCATTCCATAAAACCATATTACTTCATACCTTTGGTAAAAAAATATACTCTGGTTCCATCTCCTCGTACATAAAAATTTTCTGACAGGCAATGGCCTAAGAAATTAGAACAGTAATGAAAAAGAGCATGTCACTTAAAAATAAATAAATAACTGAATAAAAAGAACAATGAACTCCAAAAGCATTCAGGAATTACCTTTTTTAAAACGAAGCTGAGCTGTATCGTATCGTCCATAGTCTCGAAATAACAACATCCCTCCAGGTTTCAGGAGTTTAGCCAACCTATTTACAACTCCCTGCATCCTTAGAAAACAGATAGGATGCTGGTGAAATCTGCAAACATAACTTCCCCCCCCACTGCACCAAGTCAGCATACAATTACTGTGTACCAAGAGATCATCCTTACAGAATCCCTATCTCTCAGATGGCCTTACCCCAAGAATGTTAGAACTCAAGCAATAATGCAATTTGGTCTTTATGCAACAGCAGTGCAGGCATCGTACCTTGATTTTAAAGGCACAGAATTAAGTGGTAGTTGAGCACAAAATAATACATCTACAAGCAAACAAGAACAAAAAGCAGCATACAGTTTTTAAGCATGGAATTCCTTTAGAGGAAGACAAGTGCTCTAAAAGTTGTCCTCTTTGCTCTCACTCACCACAAGCAACCAAGTGTGCTGCCACAGAAAAGGAAGCACCCAGTTAACTTTAAGAAACTCTTAAAGACAGGTAGTTGTGCACAGAATTACAGACTTCACCTACATAAACAAGTTTTGTTCGCATAGAAAAAAAAAATACATGCACAAAAAGTGAAAGTCTTTTGAGAAATCTCATCCTGTAGGACTAGAGCACATTAATTACATAGCTTTAGGAAAGTTTAATACCTTTCAAATTCTGCAAGCAACTTTTAGAGGGGACTTCTAGCAGAACTGAAGTGTGTTAAAAATGTGGTACAAAACTAGACACAACAGCTTGAAGAGAAATCACTAAGTAACAATTGCGCTGAATACAACTGTGTCCCTCGCATGTATATTTTCCAAATCTCCAAAGTGCTTAAGTTCTGCATCATAATTCTCTTGCTTTTCTTTTTCATTGCCCACTTACCAATTTTCCAGAAAAAAAAAGTATACTGAGCAAGATGGACCTGGATTACATCTGTCTTTGTACAGTCATTTTAATTCTGCAAGATGACAGTAATGACTAACAAATCTTTGGAAAGCGGGTCTTACAAAACAGATAATTAAACAGCAGTCTTTATGTGTACACACACAGAGACACAAAAGCATCCATGTCAGCCTTGAGATGCTGACATTGGGAGATAAAAAGACAAACACATTCTCAAATGACTAATAGGAAAAGATTCACAGAAATTCTGACAGAACATCTGATTACTGCTTCTATAAGCAAAGAGATTGAATGAATGCGTCTCTATTGTCCAATTTCTTCCTGGCATCATCACCACTGTTACATGAAATCTACTGCTTGAATTGTTTTTGAAATTTGGACCCAGGCTTTGCGTGACTCATGTGCTCATCTCTGAGCAAACAGGAAGAAGCAATATCCTATATGGGAAAGATTTTTCTGTAAAGCTAATCATTAATAACTTAGGCAGGGAAGCATGGAAACAGTTCTCAGACTTAGGCAAATACTGTTCTGTCGCCAAGCCCATTTTAATGACATGAAGTAATAAACGTATTACCACACATACTGCATGTATCTCCCTTTATATGATCTAGTTAGAGGAAGAGTCAGGGACTTTAACTTACATGTCCTCTTTTGCATTTTTCCCATTTTAAAAAAGAGCATTCTCACAGTCAGCCGTAACAGGTAAAAAGTTTGGTTCATTAGGCACTGAGAGGCATTAGTAACAAGGCGAACAGCACTCAACATAATATTATGCATGAAAATAAGAGAAAGTTTTCTTTATCCAAACAAGTTACCAAATTCTGAATGCTTTTTAGTTTAAAAGGCCTGAGTGCTTACATTTGCACGTGGCAAATTAGCTAGTTATAAACAAATTGTAAAGTGTTAAATCATGAATATTTGGTTTTCCTTACAGGAAATTATATTATTGTATACACCTTGTATTTCAATAGAGACAGGAGGCTCACTAATTAATTAGCCTGACCAGCTTTTCTCTTGAAGCCTGAAAAAGGGAAACAGCACTTAAAATACCTTATTTTACATATATCACAGCTTACCAAATAGTAACTTAAAGATTCATCATCATTTTTTGCTATTCTTGAAAACCTTCAGTGATAAGAGAGATTTAAGTCACTTGCTCTGCCCTTTAGTCTTCATTTACCTGTTAGGATGAATAGTAGAGAGCACAAAGACAAGGAGAATGACATCCAGGATCTCATCTGGAAAAGGATAGGGTAAAGCATCATCACACACATCATGAACAAAGGCAGAACACCAGGCTGAATTGTAGGACGAATGTGACTGTCAGGAAAAAAGATTAAAAGAGGCACAGAGAGAACAGTAGTTAATACGTTTATTGTGACTCAAGAAGCGTTTTTTCTTCAGTTATTCAGCATTGTAAAACATCTCATATAAAAGCCTATTCTGTCCAATATCTTACTCAAGCTGAGAAGCAAGCTCACTGATGGCATTCATGCCATTCTGCATAGAGTTAGACTTTGTTCTTTGGAATATGGAAAACTTCAGTTAAAAGTTGTCAAAGCCATCACATTCTTTTTTATGAAGATGGCTTCCTGGCAGCCTCCTGAATTACAGGCTTATAAGGTACTCTAAAGCAAGCACATGAATTACCTTTACCAGATCCACTGCTCCTGAAGCAAAATCACAACAGTATAGAAAGGTTCCAGGTGTATCACTAGGAAAACAAAACCAACGTCACTTAAAAAACTATTATTGTAGAAGATGAAAGTCTACATCAGTGTTCATGGAACTACAGAGGGCCCTTTGGGCTCTCCACAGGTTTGATCAAGCATGTCTTATTGATGTCTAGCACATGGAAAGCCACATAGGTTGTAACGAACCAATAGGGCAGACAAATTCCTAAGAATACCAACAGGCATTTAGCATAAAAAGGAGAATTATAGCACTGCCAGCGAAGAAGTGAAAAGGAAAAGAAAGAAGGTCACGGAGGGCTGTCAGGATTGATGACAATGTCCTGGTGTCGTTTTACATAAATGCACATTAATAGGTCACATTTTCTTATAGAAGCACTGTAGTAAGTCTCTATCATTAGCCCATGCATGCAGTTTAATCAGCAACCTGATCTGGACAGGGTTGAGGTGTTGCAAAAAATTATGGACAGTTGTGCAGAGGTTTGGGTTCCCATGTGCCACCTTGTTGTGCTTTTTATTAGATTAAGAAGTATTGGTTGTTTCCCTCCATTATCTCTTTTGTTTTTTAAGCGGAGATGAATAAGAATTTCCTGTAGCATTGTTTTCCCTTCCTTTTCCTTTCAAGACTAACAGCCTAAACCAGGTGCAAATTTCCTCATACCATTCATAAGATACTAGTAACTCTAGAGAGAAATATTTTTCACCTCCAAAAAATTCATTTAAGAGAAGCTAAGGAAGCCCCCATGACCTCATGGTCAACTCATGGTCAATCTCTTAAAATATTTAAGATTTTGAACAGACTGGCTCTTTAGAAAGGGAATCAATAAACTCTGGCAGTTGGTCTCACAGTATATACAGCTAAGTTAGTGACCTCTCTGAGGGCTCAACAAGAGAGCCCTTGTGGACCAAAATATGTTCCATCCTTGTTGCTGAACAGAACTTTTTTCAGCTCTGTGCCCACCATGAGAGTAGGCGAGTTTAGATATTTATCATGGAAGAGGACAAGCAGCCAGGCTTTGGACCCAGCCAGACCCAGATAATTACTTAATTGACTTGTTAGGATGTAATTTCTATTTCACTCTAAAAAATTTGAGCTATGTAGAAAGTCAACTTAAAGACACAGCTTAATGGTGATTTCATGATGTCTTGTATTAAAAAGCACTAAGTTAAAATTTAAGTAACTTAAATTTTAAGAGGTGCAAGGGGAAGCAGTTTAAAAGTTACATTACAAACCCAAGTGGAAAATTTTTCAGTAGCCAGGGTAGACTCATACTAGACACTGACTTCTTTTTATATGCATACAAAAGACAATTTTTATGTTATTAAGTTCAAAGTAAAACTGTGCTATAAAGCCAGGCCTGCTAAGAGGTAAGAGAAATTTCCATCTGGTCATATACAAGATAAACATGTGAGTTGTTCAATAATATACCAACCAATGTGATTAAATGAAGGGTTTGCATAAGAACAGATATTGCCAGGAAAAATACCTTAATAATCAGAAATGCCAACCTATGACTAATGCCTCCTGTGAGGAAAACACTAAAGTTTGTCTCATCTTTTTTAATACAGCCACATGATATCTTTTCCCTATAGAGTGTTACTTTCCAAACTTTTCATAGGAAAGAGGGCTCCCCTTTCATTATATACATATGCTGTCTAAAGCAAAGCATTTGTTTTGGGATGGAGATGCATTGCTAACACTAACAGGCCTTACGTATGACCCTGGCGCATCACTCAATTCCTCCTGCTCTGTTTCCATATCTGCAGAAAGGAGTATTTTTGTATAGTGGTGATGCTAGCAATCATAATTCATTGATAGAATAACAAACTGTGCTGTACTCAAGCACTTGAAGACATGAATAAAAAGAAATATATTTCAACCTGTGATAAATACACAGCCTTTCCAGTAAAACTTTCCTGTTTGCATGGAAGGGAGGACATGCTGTCATAACAGCTTTTACTAAAACCAGAAGCTAAATGGATTAAGATGTTTCAGGGAATTAATGAAATACAGGACTTGTGCCTTCCTTGACATTAAAACCTGAAGCAATATAACAAATTCAGAAATAATACAACTTCTTACCAGTAGATCACATGCCATTATATACTGACTCTGATGTTGGTTTTTTGAAGAGAAACCTGGTAACTTCATGATGACATATAAGACAAGACTGTATTTCACCTGCCTGAGATTAACTACAAGGAATCAGTCTGAATGCACATGAAAACAAAACTCATCATCAAATATGGTCCTCCCAAGACTAGGGTTGACCAGTATGAGGAGCATCTTGTACTAATGCTACCAACATTCGCTGAGGTCTGCAAGCAAGCAGAATTTAAGGCTGTAAAACAGTCTACTCACTTCCCTTAGCACTGGGCTAGCAACAACATTTGCAGAAAATTAAACAGATGAAAACAGAACTTTCATAGTTGAGAATCCAGCACTAGAATCCATCACTACGTACCATAGAACTTTCAAAATAGGAAATACACTGTTTCCAGCACCACAACCAACCTAAAATCAGGAAAAAAAAAAAAAAGTTAAAATAAATGATCAAATAAAACATCATTTTTAAAAATTTTTGTCTCAGATTAGTTGGTAGGTAGTAGACATTAGACTTGAAGGTCTATTGGACAGAAAAGGTATAAACAGTTCACATCACAGTTCTCAAATCA
This sequence comes from Ceryle rudis, assembly GCA_033439905.1. Lineage (NCBI taxonomy): Eukaryota > Metazoa > Chordata > Aves > Coraciiformes > Cerylidae > Ceryle > Ceryle rudis. The sequence goes on from JAAGNO010020433.1 coordinate 14,990, forward strand.
CTTCTATGATCATGTTTCTTCTCAGTATCTTTCTAAAGTTAAGAGAGAATCTGTCTCCCAAACTGTATAGGAGAAAGCAATATTCTTGCCCAATTTCACCATTTGGCAATAATGCATCAAGTGCTTGTACTTTAAGACAGAACTTCCATTAGGAAATCAGAAACCTGCCTTCCAAAGAAAATGGAATCTGACAATCTAGCCCTAAATTCTGATTTGGGAGAAACTTTAAAGGGAAAACAAAGCCTAGATCATTGGTGTCTCTGAAATTTTCTGCCATAAATTACTGTAGTACATGAAATTCTAAATGTTTGCTTTCTTGATACTTACTAGGCATCTTTATCAGGCTTTTGAACAATTAACTGGAGTAGTATATGATGGGTAGAATATTTGCAGTGCATTACCTCTAATATTCTGTAAGTGGCATCGCTACCAGGGAAGGATTCTAGCCTGACAAGTTCTTCTCCAGAGTTTTTATCCTGAGGGCTGTCAGTAGGAGAGTTTGCTTGTTTTTCATTATATACATATCCTTGTACAGAAGTAGAACCACCTCTGTAATTTTTCATCCAATGTTTTTCTCCTTCCTCAAACATTTCAGGTTTTTGTGAAATACTGTTGCTACTATTTATTATTGTGTGTTCTGAAGATCTTTCTTCTGTTTTCAACTCTTCTCTCCTTTTTTCTGGAAGAATTTCTGGAAACTCCAGAAACAGCCAATTGCGATCCTTGAAAAAGTTATTTTTATGAGTCTTGTAAAATTCATTCCAATATTTACTGGCTTCTGTCTCATATTTAACTAAAATCAAAAAAAAACAAACAAATTGGTGAATACGAGCTTAGCTACAAATACTGTAAAGCAATATGGAATATGGACCCCAAATTTACAGCTTAAAAATCCGTAGTTTCCCACTATATGTTTTTAAATAAAAAACATGGATTTTCGGTTTTACTTTACTCATAATACTTCCCATGAGAGGTTAACTTGATGTTATGTCACTTAAGATGGGGCAGACAGGCCTTCTGCATCATCTCTTTTTTTAGATACAGTGACATAATAGAACAGCATCATCAAAATATGCAATCCTAAGTTTCTTACACAAGCTTTCACAGCTCAAATTACAAAAGCAATGCATCTTTTCAATTAAGTGCTGTCCGCATTTTTCCTGTTTAAGAAAAACTAAACTGAAATTAATTTAATGATTTATGAAACTCTGTGAACAACTGCAAGTTCATTGGTAGCTAGTTGTATCTCAAAATAACCAACCCATCAATTAGAAATCCAGTTCTGTGAACTGAAGTGATAAAATACTACTGCATAGCCAATAGACAGTAATTCACTCTTAACCCTTTAACAAGGGTCAGAAGCAACATTTGGCTTTCTTACTTTCAAAAAACATTGCAGAATCTTATAATAAAACTTTGCGTCAACTTTTAATTCACAAAACATTCTAACTACTAGAATGTCAAACAATTGGACTGGAAGGGATTTCACCAGGTCAGGGAATTCATACTCTTTCTCCACAGAAATGTGTCGAACTTATTCTTAAAATACCCCCTTTCATATAGGTTTGACAACTTTCTTCAGTAATATATTGCAGTCCTTTACCACCTGTGCAGTTAGAAACCTTTTTCACTACCTAACCGAAATTTCCTCACTGCAATTTAAGTCCACTAATTCTTGTCCCATTAACCAACCAGATAAACCAAAGATTACTTCTCTTTGAAAAACCTATTTACTTGAAATCTTTTACTATGTCTCCCATAAATTATTTATTTTCTAGACTGTCTAAACCTAAATCTCTTATTTTTTCTACAGAAATAACAATTTTTAACCTTCTGATATTTTCATTTTTCTTCTCTAGATTCTCTCCAGTTGATTTACTACCTTTTGGTGCTGTATTCTGGTAAAGGCATTATCAACACAGAGCAAAAAGAATATTTTATGAAGCTTACAGGCTGTAATCCTGTTTATAACTCCCAGATTGCCATTTTGCAACAGCATGACACTGCTGATTCAGCTAGTGATTCACCACAACCCTCAGATCTCCAGCAAAATGACTACCTAGCCAATTGTTCCAGAACCTAGTATTTTTTTCAAGGAATTATTCCTAAGCAAAGTATTCAGCATTTATTTTTAGCAAATTTATATCTTTCAGACCCTTTATTCCGCCCCCCCCCGGTTTGTCCAGATGTTTTTGAATCCTAATCCTGTATTTCACCATACTTGAAACACCGCTTCACTTAATATCATCTTCAAGCCTCCTATTTCCTGAGGTCACTTATGAAAATACCAAGCAGAACTGGACACAGAACAAAATGCTTCTCTGCCCAGCACAGCCTTCCATTCTGAAAGGATCTCTCTAAGCATTCATTCACCCAAAAGCAGTTTCATTAGCTCTCGCTTGCCTAACCTGCTTACAAAAATGTCAAGTAAAACAAGTCAGAAGCCTGACTAAAGATAAATTTCAGGATGTCTGCTGTTTTTTCCTTATCCCCAGGGCTTGTAACCTTCTCCAAGAAGGAAATTAGCTTGATTTTACATGATTTATTCTTGAAAAAAAATATTTGTTGGCCAGTATTCATCTCCTTTGTTCTTCCAAACCCAATGTTCACAAACTCTGAATTAGCTCTTCCAGTATTTTTCCAGGAATTGAAACTAATTCTCTGACTCTTCTCTTTTACAATCTCCCTTTTTAAAAAAGTAAATATTCTCTTTTCTGCTTTCCCAGTCATTCATGTACTCTGTGGATGTACTTTGTAACCTGTTCTTTCTCAGTATGAGAACAAGATCTTTCCTTCTCCCCAGCACTAATTGTGCTAGCCACTGGACTGAAGCTAACCCTTTCAAAGGAAGGCTGATAAAAAGATAAGAATTACAGGTTTTTCAGTGTTTTATTGATAGTTTTCACTTCCCCATCCCCCCTAAGTACCAAACCAAATCTTTTTCTCCTCCCACCCCCCTCCTGATTCTCAAAGCATTTACAGAAATGTTTCTTGTTACCCTTGATGTCTCTTGCTAAGTATACATCATATAATCTGTTGCCTTTTTTATTTTGTCCCACCCCCTTACTCATTAATTCTTTTAATGTAAATGCACAGAGTAAATAAATGGTGCATTTCTCCTACTATTCTCATTTAAACCTTAGCATACTATTTCCTAAATCGCTACAGCTTTTCAGAGGTAAACAAGGCTGCGAATTACCATTAGAGGCACAGACAGGCAGTGGGAAGTGGCAAGGAGGTGGCAGAATGCCTTCTCCTGGAAATCTGTGTAATTTTTTAATTTTAACATTTAATACATTCAATTGTATTATTAAAGGACAAGACTCAACCATGCAGAGTAATTGTACAGACTTGTTTTATAATGCAAGTGCAGAGCTAAGGTCATATAGACAAGTTTTCAGTAGTATAAGTTGCACATTCATAGATTCTCAGCTTCAGTATAAAAAACAAACCTACTCAAAAGGTTCTTAAATGATTACCATGCCCATTACAGTCACTACTTCTCTACAAATCTGCTCAGAACCCTTACACTTAAATTCCCATCAGGTTTTCAAGATTTCAGAATTGAAGGGAAGCAATGGCTAAAGTCAGTCCTTCAAATTCTATTAGCATGGTTACATAGGTTCAAGTGAAAGACTACTTTACTTGCCATTCTTTCACTGGTCACTCTTGCACCACTGTGTAATAACCACTATTATTATCAAATTTTTGTTGCATTTTGTATAGTTAAGTAACCTGACTAATAAATTTTCCAAAGCATGTAAAAATGACAAAACTAATAAACGTATAACATTTTGAGACAAAAAAAAAATCCCTTAGTCAACTGATTTTCCTTCTTAACAGAATCTTTCATACACTAGGAGGTATGCAAAGAAGAAACTGGACATGCTAATAATAAAATTCTTAAAGGCAGTAGTATCATGAGTTCATTCAGTTCAACTTCTCTTGTTTTAAGAAGGCTCACCAGAACTGTTCTGTTTTAGTGATATAATAGTATTGTTGAAATCTGTCCTGTCTTTTTCCCCTTACTGTAGTTTCTGAGGCCCCAAAATAACCTGCTCATTAGCTTCAGTCTAGTTTATTGTTTAAACAAATAGGCCAAAATGTACTTCCACTTGCAGAACGAAGCTGAAGCTTTCTGAAGGAACATTATCAGCAATGCTCACCTATTCAGTTCTAAACAGAGGGGCATTCATAGGAAGTGCCGCTGGTTTCTTGTACTTCTTGGCAATAGACAAATGCCTGATTATTCCATTTCTCACCAGCACAAATTAAGTTCTAATGGATTGTAGATGAAGAATAAAAGGTTCCATGAGCCACGTAGTTACACAGCTTAACTTTACAATTACGAGCTCTTTTTCAAGTTGTTATACAAAGCACATGAAAATATTAGATGTCATTTTTGAAAAACAAATATTGTACTTCTTGTGTTTAGAAAAAGAATGTGAAAGGTAACAGCAAAGGGCAGGATGACAATCCCAGAGCATTCAAAGTCACGAAGGGCATGCAATCCAATACACATTCACTGGTAATTCAAATAAACTCCAACATGTACCCTAGTTACATCAATGAAACTGAGCACAGGATCATAATGACACTAATTTGACAGGTTCAAGACATGCTATGTAAACTAAGGCCCAGGACATCCAAGCAATTGTTTTCAGAATATCTTTCTAATAAAGGAGCAAATTAAGAACCCAGTCTTATATGTCACTATCGAGTTCATACTTCAGATTTAGCATACATAACTGTCCTGGAGTTTAGGGTTTACTTTGCCAGTTTGAACCTAGAGCTATCATTCTTTAGAATGCAGAATGCATTGTTTTCCCCTAAAGACATTCAAGAAATTCCTTAATCATTTACAGAGCAGACTACATGATATCCTGGAACACCTTCCACACAAAGTGAACACACTGCTTCCTAAAGCATTCTCAGCTCAACCTGGCTAAGGCAGCAAGCTGAGACCAGATGGGACCAGTGCAACCTTCATAGCACTTAACTGAAATATAATGCAACGTACAAACAAACACTAGCTCTCCACGCAGTCCACAAATCATTAAAATGAATTTCAACATTGTACATGGGAACTTTCATCCCCAGTACCCTAGCTGGCTGCAAATCCATTGTCTTTGATGAAGTAACAGTCCAATACAGTAGTAGTTATATTCTGAAGAACTGCAAAGGGAGCCAGAACTTGCAACTGCAGCATACTGATGTACTTGTTTTATGCTGAGCCTATTACCTGCCCCCAAATGCAAAATTGCTCTAAATATTAATTGAATTGCTAGAAAAACACATGTTGAGACAATCTTTTGAGGCAACAAAGGAAAAAAACCCAGACCTACAACCAACAAATTGAGACAAGATAATGTAGAAATAAAAAGAATATTCCTGGATTTTAATGCATCTTTAAATGCTTTCATAAATAGCATTAAAATAGGAATATTAAAGCCATTATTAATTTGTTACCTTGGTCCTCCCATTCAACTTTCACAAGTGAGTTCTCTGCTGCTTTTTCCTTGGCATTCTTCAATTCTTCTCGTGACCACTGCATGTGGTCCCTGCAAAAGGCAGTTGAAGAAACAACCTTTAAACAAGATTTTTCCATAATCTTTACTCCTCAGGGAAAACACTCACAAATTAGCTACAATGCCTCAAATACATTTTCTTTTTGAATGCAAGCAAATGACCAGAAGGAGACTTACAGTTAAAAGCTAAATCTCAGTGTAGGATAGATAAAAATTAATGACCGATTAGGTAAAAATGAAGTGATTAAGAAGAATCATCCAACTGCAAAGAGGCTGAAGTAGTATGCTTTTTTTTTTTTTTCTTAAAAATAGGATTAACTTATTATATCTTGTAAATTGTGTGCATTATAGGAATGTATTTTGATCATCCCATTAGAACTGTGTTTAGCTGGATACAGTAATGGACCTATCAACAAACACCCTGATGCAAGAAACTTCTCACATTACTAATGTTTATGATGAGAAAAAAAGGTCATTTAAGCAAAGGAATCAGTTCTTCCTGAAACAAGAAGCATAATCCACCTATTCACATAGAACAGGTAGAACTGATAAATGGGATTTTACTTATTTAGGGAATGGAGACAGGAAACATTCAGAAAAAAAAGAATGAGACATTCCTAAGAAAAGACAAGCAGTGCTGCAATGGTATCTTTATTTATATGAAGTGGTTAACTGAATGTTATATAAATCCATTAAATGGTCACAGAACCAAGCCAAAATCTGACCCTGATGACTCAACTGCAGATTCTGTTTAGATCAGGCCACAACAGGGAGTGCCCAAAAATGTGCTGCTGGCAGCTTTTAAAGCAAATCGGCTGTCCCTCCAAATCCTTCAGTCAATAGGTTCTGAAGTTAAATTAAAGTAATCTATTAGATCCTAATCCTACTGAAATCAATTTACTGAAAGCCTATGACTAAAATCCATTGGTTACTACAGGAAAAGGGGAACAAGGTGCCGACTTAAAACCAGGATTGTCTCTAAAAGCTAATGAACATCTTCCTGTTCCATGCTTGCTGATATATAGGTAATTTAATTCTTAGACCTTCACTGTTCCTCTTTTGTTAATTGTTGGAGACTAATCGGTATGTATTTGTCTGCTCGCCTCAGACTTGATTTCCACATCCCTACTAAAATATTTCTCATTATTGTCCCAAGCAGGTTGCCTCTCCCCTTCCTGTATTTGTTCCTATACCAAATGTTCCTGTGCAGTGTCAAGGCTCTGACAGATGTGCTGTAGTAGAATAAAACTGACCAACCAAAGCATTACCAGGCAGCCATCATCTTGAAAAGACTTGCTTCCCTCACTGTTTTTTACCTTGCTTGTTCTAGTAAGCTGAAACCAAGGACTATTCAAATGGCAGTAATATCCATCAGAAGGGCTGACTGTATGACTTGCTGTTGCATAAGCTTTAGCCAATCAGTTTTAATCCATCATTGTATGTCTGTCAGAGCCCTTAGGGGTTCTAAAGAGAATACTGTAGGTGCCTGAAGTCCTCCATCTTCATCAACAACTTTTTTCCCTTTTGTCCCTCCTTGGAAACTCATAAAGCCGAAGAAAGATCTCTCGGCTCTTTCCTAGAAATTTCTATATGGAAGACCCTAAACAACAGGACTGCAGCAACACTTTTGGTTCAAAATCTGCAAAAGAGGGGACATAGCATAGTTCTTATGCAAACTATTTACGTAGTTTGAATGCTTCAAAGAGGGCAGCTCATTCACCAGTACAAGCTGGCAGGAGCACAGGATACAGAAGAATTCTATGTACAGTGTTTAAAGACGGGTGTTTTAAGCTGAACACTGACAGCGAGAAAGCAAGCTATCAATTTTAACTACACCAGGAACTGTTAACATGACTAAGCCTGACATTAGATCAAGCAAAGTTACTTTCATTTCAGCTTATTCAACTTAGCCCTTTTCCCTTAACTTGTTTGCTAACATAATTTTTTAATTATTTCTGAAAACTAACACGTGAAAACTATGTCAATTACTAACCTGAATAGAATCAGACATTTTTTTCTCCAATCTTCAGCATCATTAATTACTTCTCTCTCAAAATGACATAAAAGCACAACAGCAAATACTAAAGCATTAGTTCCCTGAATTAATTTGCTTAGTATTCCTAGCAGCAAGGGTAGCTGCTCTTGGCTCCCCGCCAATTCTCACACAGGCAAAAAGAAGGTTGCCATTTTATGAAGTACCAAAGTCGAGTGTAAAAAAAAGGACATAAATCCTCATACATCCATCCTAGGGAAGATGCGTCTCTTATGCTCACCTTGCATGATCTATTTAGCTCAACCACAACTCATTCTGATATGCTTTATCTCCTTAGTGAGAACCGTGCTGACTCAGACAGCTTCAGATCCACGGATGTCCCCCCATTTCATCCATGTTCTTGATTTAACAAGACTGTTGTAACTTCCACACAGCCTCTGCTTGAACTCAGTTTCACCTGTTTTCCTTGGTGAGCTATATGGATCCATCTGCAGATCCACTTTCTGAACAACCATGTTCCTTTCAATCCCATCTTCACAATCCATCCCAATCACCTGTATCGCAGTTTGATAATTCTCAACAGACTGCCACTGAATGCTAGCAAGAAAAACTGAAGCTACACATGATCAGTTATTTGGAAGGAATTTTTTAAAATTAAACAAAACTGAATTTTTCCAAGATACTATGTTACAAAAAAAAAAAAAAAAAAAAAAAGAGTAGCCTTTTCCTTAAAATCTTTTCCTACCTAGACTAGATAGCCTACATCTGAATCAGCATTCACACAAGTAAAGGATTTTTCCACCTAGCATGAGGTCTTGAGTATGGAAGATGCTTAGAGAACTACATTACATATAGATTTATGAAACATGGAGATAGATGTTACACTCTTAACACAACAACCATCCAGCTTCAAGATTCCTCAACCAAGGAATTTACAGAAGAATAATTAACTCCAGATTTGGCCTCAAGGTGGTGGTGGGAGTGGACCAACCATGCTGGGGACCCCATGGCCCCCCTTGGGTACATCTAGTTTAGAAAACAGATGTGACAGATTTATGTGCATATTTTACCTGATGAGTTAAGCCCAAATTCAGAGATTAAAAAGAGTAATAAATGTATTAATTTATTAACCAGAAGACAACCTTCTATGTTCTTCTTTTAAGACCTTTTTATTAATCAGAATTTTATTCAAAATTGAAATTTATGAAAATACTACTAATCAATCAGAATTTAAATGTATTATAATTTCTTAGTAGCCTAGTTCCCTTCTGAGGCACCTAGTTGGTTCTGCCATGATCATCTTTCATCGTGAAAGTTTTATTTGCGTTTCTTTTTAAAGTGCCTCCTTTACCCCTTTTTTTCCCCAGACAAACTCAATAAATATGAGCCATTCAGGCAACTGAGGCAGAAGACCTGAGTAATTTTACTTACTCAAGTCTGAGAGGCAGCTCTTAATTAACCTAACAGTATGAGTAGGTCCTTCCACATAATGAAAGTTTTAATCAGTGTGTCAGGTGCTATTACATAGAATACTTTGCAGAAATCCAGATATACAATAACCTTTATTAAATAGATCTGTAATATTGAAAGGGATTATACTGCCAGGATGTGGGATCTTCTGTCAAAAAAATGTAGCTTCTGAGTCTATTTTAATATCATTGACATGCAAAGAAGTCGTCTAAATAGTCATTTTGTGTGAGAACAGTTTTATTTTTCCAATCAAGTGCCTGGACAGTAAAACAGGATATTCATTCCCACTGCAGGATATTGTTGCTCTGACTGTAAGATCTATTCTTTGCATGATTACAGCACTTTCAGAGCATGGGGAATTAGATTTTTCAGTTCACTCATTCTGTCCTCTTAATGCTGATTGTGGTGTGAGGTTTGGAAAGCTACACTCCTCTGGTTCACGACTGGAGAAAGGGTGTGAACTAATTCCACTTAGATTTCTTGCCAGAAATTGGCAATTTTATCATCATTACCATTTGGGTACTAAGTGGTAATCGGAAGCTAAAAGAAAGAAGATATTCTAGGTCTCCCTACTCTGAGGTGAATCGATCCCATTATGTTGTATCAAATGCCGGTGTATAAACAGGAAATAAATAAATTGTGGGAGCATGATGATACAAAAGTGCCTCTATTAAATTAAGATTTAATAGTAGCAAACTTTCTTGTTGCTGTATACTGATATAAAGGCAACTATTCTAGGGTAGGGAAGTAGCTATGAAAATAACAGGATGTTTCTTTATAAACATGTTTAAGGATTGATATGCGTTTTTAATTTCATTTCTGTACTCTTCTAGAGGAAAGATTTTTCCCAGGTAGTAAAATTCACCACATTGCTATTGGCTAATAATGTCAGCATATGGATCCATTTCCTATCTACAGCACTGGGTGTGTAAATGTGTAGAATGAGGAAAGTATGGGCTCCTGTAGTTAGGGATAACATTCAGTCTGAGGGCAACAGCAGGAATATTTGTTGTATTTTCAATTAACATGCATTATAACCCTGAAAGGGATATAATGTTACATGGAAGTAACACTTCAGATAGTGTTTCATGATAAAACTATGAAAGTTTAGCAGCTGCCATCAAATGGCATCAAAATGTGTTTTAATAATTTTAAGTGATAATCAATGGAAAATTATAAAAGCAGCAATAGGAAAAAAAATATTATTTAATGTATAATTGCCAAATACCTGATTATTTCAGAGAATATTCTAAATTTCTGTGGCTCTGTTTGTTATGAGTGTTGTCATGATCCATGCATTTCCTTGGGACTAAATAATTATCCTGAAGTCATTGTCGTTTTTTATCAGCATCACCTTGCAAAGATGCCAAAATGCAATCAGTCTACGTGTACTGACAAGGATTTGACATCATGAAATCTTTTGTTTCTTTTATGTTTCTGGAAGCTGATAATCTTTTGCAAAACCAAAAAAAAATAAATAAACCAGCAGGTTCCAGGAGGTGATCCTCAGAGTAGGCTAAGACTGATACAAAACTCCCAGCAAAACTGCCAGCAAATTTGAGTCTCTGCTTTTCTGTCAGAGGGCTACGAGCGCATTCAATTGAATGCTGCTTCTACCAAAGGTAGTAATTTAATTTTCTCATAAGTAAACCATGATTAGCTCTCTACCACCAGCCTTAGACAAATCAATTAAGCACAGTTCTATCAAGGTGTTTTGTTCTTTGACCCTACAGGTCCTTTAATAAAATTTAGAGAGGGGACTTTGTTGACAATTTTATTTTGCAGAATAAATTGCAAGCTCTTTTTCCCTATGAAGCGTTCGCTTCAAGTAGAAAGAATACAGTAAGGGTTGAAGTAGTTTTATGTTTGATAAAAGAAAATGACAGTATAAGATTTCTCAGTTCCTTCCTGTACTTTTTTTCTGATTGTTGTGTGTCTAAACCTATCCACTTGATGTAAAATAGCAGAAGTTTTCAAATCATTTGCAGCCACTTTGACAGTTTGCAAACCAGAGACGTGTTAGCCCTTTACAGAAGGGTTTTTTTTTCCTTTTCCAGTCTTTGTGAGATATATGAAAAAATACTCATTTTCAATATGTAGCATTTGTGCATGTGTGTATATATAGATATGTGAATATACATAAGTATATAGGACAGACAGTTGTAAGCTTCACCTAGAACCACTGGTGAAAAGGGTACTGCTTTTGACATAGGAAATAACTCTTCATCCCAACTATATTTGGGGCAATTACCTTATAATTGGCGTCATATTCAAGCACACACAGCTCTGCTGTAATCCATGGGAGTCTTAGATGCCTTGGGTCCACAGTAAAGGTCTAGGGAGCTCTTGGAAAAGGGCAGTTCTCATCTGATCACTGGGTGTCAGTCTTCCTTTGTTGCCAGTTTGATTTGCATTCAGTTTTCACTTGAATTTACCTCTAGTCAGAAAAAATATGACACGGTAATATAGAGATAAAATTAAATTTTGCCCAAACTTCCTACTTTTACTTTCTTTTCAGACAGCACGTTTCAGTTGCTTTTTCTTTAAACAACAAGCAAATAATAATTTAAAAATGCCCAGAGATGAGTATGAATACAGCATTTTGTTTTCTGTCTCTTATTAATAGTAGAATTTAGGGCATATCTACCAGGTATATTTTCAAGTGAATGGAGTACAAGTTGGCTACATGATTTCTTTCTAAGGCCTGTGTATCCGTCTGGAAATTCTGTTGATGTGCTGGACTTACCCTCTGCATTGGAATATCTTGTGGCATAATTGTGAATAATTGGCTTGCTATCCTGTTGGCTGAGAATGTATACATACAGTATAATTACTGGGGCTCTTACATTGTCACAAAACTTAAAAGAAAACAAAACCCCAAACCTGAAGGAAACCACTGAGATGGGTAAAACTGCTGCTGAAATAAAGACAAGGTGATGATGGCTCTTATGACCACATCAGTCCTTGCTACTGGCAGCATTTGCCTGTTGTCTCTAGTGAGGCAATTCTTTTCTTTCTCTTCTCCTGTCCAGACTGATAACCTCAGGCTTTTGGGAATCCATAAAATCAGCCTATTTTCTGTCGTCTTATTTTATGACTCCCCACAAGTCTTTTAGGGCAAGAATGTGGTTAATTCATAATTTGGCCTGGGGAAAAATGGAAAGACTGTTCTCCAGCCCAGTATCTGGCTGGAACTTCTGAGTTTGAGACTTCTGATTTAAAGACTTGGTAAGAGAACTGTGAAGCATATAAAATCATTTATTATAGACATTTTTCTCTGAGAAAGCATTTTAAAATATATCATTCCTAAACCAAAGTCCTGTAAAAAGTAAATAAGAAAATATATTTTCTTTAAATACATGTGATCATTTTAGAGTAACAATGGAGAACCCCTCCCTGCAGTATTTGTAGTGATTCCTGGTTAGTGGTGAGACAGAGAGAAGAGAACCTGATTATGCCTGAGGTGGTGGTGGTGGTCTTCTGGCAGTTAACAAAGAAAGGGATTGCTGCACTGAGATTGGCTCCTAGTAGAATACAGAATGAAATTAAATCGTAATGAGAAAAAAAAAATAAAATCTGGGAATAACTAATGCTAAAGTTACCTGGAATACAGAAGTCTCCCACTATTATTTTCTGGTTAGTTAACTTTGGGCTAAATACACATTTATGTGTATCCATATTGCATTTGAAAAGGAATAAAGGACAGTGTATCTTTCAGTGCTATAAATGAGGGGAGGATCCAGCTGTCTGTGGCATGATTTTTTAATTTAAGATATGAATTTTTTATTTTTCTTTTAATAAAACAACACAGTATAAATACAGGCTTGAATTACTTGCACTGATTGCAGTATTTTTAGGAATTTTTTTAGTATTCTCTATGCATGTAATATGTATTAAAGGTGCTCTACGAAATACTCTTACAGCAAAAAAAAATAGTGTACTCCTTTGACCTATTTTACACTTGTATTTATACTGAAATCAGCTTCACTGAGTTAGTTCACAAGACTTAAACTCCTTTGCATAATGTAACTTTATATGCTTCAAGCCCGGGGGGGTTATCTCAACCCATTTTCAAGCAATACACCTGGTATTTCAGTTATAACAAGAAAAAACTATTAAAAAAAAAATTCTGACTACATTGTAGAAAGTGGTTACGGCTAGACTTAAAATGTGATGATTCTCCCTTTCACTTGTGCAAGGTAAATTGAATCTAAAAATAAAATGCATAATAAATATCAGAATCATTGGTTATTTCCTGTTACTCTTTTAAAAGAAAAATCAGAAATGCATAAGGAAAGAGCTGTGAACCACAACCCACTGAAGTCTTAAATTAAGGATTTAGATTACAGTCCACTCAAACCCTAGTTCAAATCCTAGAGGTATGACTTGGAACTGTCCTGAGGCATCATTATTAATATTAGTCTTACACAGCTTCTCTGAAGCAGTGGGAACCTCTCTGTCTGCATAAAACGTGTACGATGCACTTCTCAGGATGAATTTTCATCAGTTGTTGAGAATTTGAGATTTTTTTTTGGTGGTTTGTTTGTTTGTGGCTTTTTTTGTGTGTTTGGGGTTTGATTTTGTTCTTAGGGATGCCTTATATTGTCCACTAGGGTTGGGAGAAAGTTTGTAATTGGGAAATATTTTGTAATATAAGGGGAGTTACCCATTCAGCCTTTCCAAAATACACTTAAAATTTGGGTATGTGAGTGCTCCCATTGAAACTCCACACTGGAAATTAAAAGCGGTTTAGTGCTTATAAGGACTAATTAATCAGATGTCTAAAAAAAGGATTTGGGGGAGGGGGTGTTAAATAGTTTTGAAGCCATTTTTAGACCTCCAGTGTCATTGTGTATCCGAAAAAGACATTTCTGTATTTCCTGTAGACTCTGTCACTAAGGAAGAGTATTTTAGGGGTGATGAAAAATTCAGGTAGGCTATAGAATATCCACCTCATTGTAAAAATTCAGTTTCCAGCCTTGGAACTGTTATAGGATTTAAAAAACCAACGTAGTGGAATTTTATTAATATCTTGGAAAAATCATCTCATCTTGCTTGTCTGAAGTTATTTGTTACGTTGTGCAGTCTAACATCTGTTCAGAGGTTAAAATAGGTAGAAATGACAACAGTCCTCTTCTGGTAGAGCATCCACAAGTGTATTGAAGTGCCCCAGGATCTGTGTTTACAGAACATAGGTGCATAAAACACAAGCTAGGAAAATACAGAGGGAGGTGAAACCGTAAACAGCAACATAGTTCATATATTTTATAGTTGTGAAACTTGTGTTTACTGAGAGCTGAAGTAGGTACATAAGCAGGCAAACAAACCTGATAAAATACAAAACAACTAGTACAGTGCTAGCCTGAAAAGAGAAGGAAAAACAGGCATGAGCCTTTTGTTCCCTCACCAGTTGTAGCTGGCTTTCTTCAACTTCTTATTTAGTTTGTGGAGAGGGCTCTGACTCATACCAAGTAGGAAGGGAGCCTGATCCATCCTGCAGTACATAATGAAATCTAGTATAATTAATGAGAGTTCTAAGCAGTGTTAAGCACTTAGCCTCATAACACAGTGTATAGGCTGTAGGAGAAGGTTTAAAATCAGATGGTAGCACTGGTGACTCCATTTGAATCTTTGCATTTTTGCTGGATTCCAAAACTTGATGTTCCCTTGAGAGGTCTACACTATGCTACAACTTTTGGACTTCATTCCACCTAGAGAGACTTCCCCATTTCAGCTGCAGGCTTTCTAAGTTTAATACGGTTGTCATGGTGTGTCAAAAAGTCAAGGTGGCCATAGCACGGATTCTGCTTCAGGGTAGCCTACAGTAGCTGTAGCCTGAGCTTCTTCCTCTCAGGAAGGCTCCAAGAGTGAACAACTGGTTTCACTCAAGAGGCGTCGTACTGGTATGTGGCTCAGCTGGGAATATATTTCCTCTCTGCTGTAGCAAGGAAGTTTTATTGTCTCACCAGGTGGCCAGAAATCTTGAAACATTGATTTAATTAACTGAAATCCCACCATCAGATAGCAGCTTTTGTAGCTGTAGCAGTGAGAAGAACAGAATGCTTTAGGGGCATGATTGTCCTTCTGAAATTGAATTAAGCAAATGTTGAGTCATGTAGGGTTACTTAAACATCTGTGCTGGGTTGGGGAGGGAAGAGTAAGTGCTAAACTGATAATATGATTAGAGTGCAGAAAGCATTTCTGGAGTAACATAGAAATATCTGGGTTGGAAGGGACCTCTGGAGGCCATCCAGTCCAACCCCCTGCTGAGAGCAGGGACATCCTCAACTGGAGCAGGTAGTACTGGTGTCTGTCCTTCTGAACATAGCCAAGGCTGTGCTGAGTTGTTGAGTAGTATCAGTTGAGGTGCCTGGAAATCAGCATCAGTTTCAAAAACATTTGGAATTGTGTTAGGGAGTTTGACATGAAAAATAAAGATTCTGTGGTTAATTCATGTGAGGAGACTTGCATTATGTTAACATTTGACTGCTGGGCATGCTTCAATTTAGTAGAGTGGTTATTATTCCAATTGCTTTTTACTCCAGCTACATGAGCAGTGTGATGAGATACCAGCTAAAAATAGGGTGTTATCACATACTATTTATGTCTATACATGCACCTTTACCTTATGAAAACCTATGGATGGAAGTGCAGTGGATAGTACATAGGTATCCTTTCTTACTGGGAATACCGGAGCAGTAGAAAGGCTATGCAATAAAATCAATTCTCCATGTATCATTAAGATAATGTTGGATACTGGTTGGACACTAAGGTGGTGGGGAAAAAAGTGAGAATCTACTTTGGAATAGAAGTCCTATGACTAATTTTTTTTCACCATTTCTGCTTCCTTTGAGAAACCTTTGTCCCATATACACTCTCCTTCTTCCCAAGGACAGGCCCCAGTACGGACCCCTGAGGACATCACTTGTCACTGCTCTCCATCTGGACTTTGAGCAATCATTGACCACCACCCTCTGGCTGCGGCCATCCAGCCAATTCCTTATCCACTGACGGTCCACCCATCAAATCTGTATCTCCAACTTGGCGAGTAGGATGTTGTGGGGACCGTGTCAAAGGCCTTGCTTAAGTCCAGATAGATCACATCCATTTGATAAGTTCAGTTACAGACACTGAGCTTTAGAACTTGTTTTGTTGTGCTCTCATTGTAATGTAACTAGTGCTGCTTCACTTTTATGAATCATAAAAGGCTCTCCTCCTTCTGAAATCTGCAGCTCCAGAGGCAGAGGTAGTGGGAACACACAGAAAGAAGTTAGGTGTGATAGTTGGAGTAACTATCTCTTGAGGAAAAAAAACCAAAACAGTAAGCCTCTGACAGAGGTGGTTGACAAAAAAATAGGTGCAGTATTTTAGAAATGCTGGTATTGTACTGATATTTTTGGTAGTTGCTTTCCAATAGTGAATTAGTACAGAGCACGTCAGCTCGACTTCAGAAAAATGTCTTGCTTTTTACAACCATCTGCTTTGCTCTAAAGCGCTTTCTCCAGCTTGTATCCAGTCTTCTAGTTTGTCCCTGTCCCTGATTTAGCTCTTGCTTCCTCTTTTCTTGTCTCCCCAGGGTGCAATTTCCCGTATCAATCAAAATAGTATAAAAAGGTCAAAAGTCTTCAAATGTTTTTATAAAAATGGGAAAAAAATGAAACTAATATAATCAGCTCACACATGGCATTTCATTTATGTCATTTACTCTTTATAGCTCTAAGTGAGGTGAGTTACTTTTAAAGCAAAGATGATGAAACTAGATCTCAAGCTTTGGGGCATGGAGAAGAGAAAACAATGTCTATATATAGATCCTAGATCTTTCTTTAGTAAGCACAGTAGCCTCTATGATTGATTTCCATGACTCATATGAGCACTTCATTTAGAAAGCAGGCAATGTTGTTTTTAGATATAGAAATGTGCTTTCCTCTCATCTGTGTCTCATGATGCTGAATGATTGTTAACAATTCTGGTGGGATTTAGGAAATAGGCTGGCTTCAGGTAAATTTTGCTTCTCTAGAAAGGATTGCATTTGTGGAGGTCTCATTCTGGAGGGAGGGGGGGAAGTGTGGGTTGTGGGTTTTTGGGTTTTTTTTTTTTAATTTTTGGGCTTTTTTACCCACTGGGGACTCTTGCAAATCTGAGAGAAATACCTTTTTGTTTACAACACAATTGTTAAGGTAGGAAGACGCCTCTGCAGATCATGTAGTCCAGCTTCCTCTCAATCACAGCCAGCTACAGAAGGTTTTCAGGACTGTCGACTTGAGTTTTGAATACCTCCAGGGATAGATACCCCAGGCAGCATGCTCCAGTATTTTGCTACCCTCACAGTAAAACAGAGGGGGTTATATAGGTGGAGTCTTCTCTATTTCAGTATGTTACCATCGTTTCTTGTGTTTTCACTGGGTATCAAGAAGAGTCTTGCTTTGTCTTCTGCATGCCCACCTGGCATTTCTGCACATCAGTAACACCCCCTTGAGCCTTGGCTTCAAGCTCAACAATCCTAGCTCTCTCAGCCTCTCCTCATGTCAGACGTGCCAATGCTTTAATCACCATACATCTGCTTCTGTGCCATGTTGACTTTGTTGATAAAATTTCATACGTGGTATTCTTCCAAGAGAGCACCTTTGAGAGTTAAAATTCTGGATCAATCTAGGCTACGCAGGTGATCAGGACACTTCAGAAGATACACTGCTTTTGAGGCAGGTTGTTAAACCTGTAGAATAGAGGATAAGAATGAATCCAGTTTACGAGAAATAAAAGAGAGGGAAGACTTCCAAACCTGCTACCAGGAATTCTTATTTTCCAGATGCAAGAACTGGGGAAGAAGGAGGAAGAAGGACCTTGGTTCTTCCAAAAGCAAAGTCCAGGAAGGTGCTGAAGGAAGCAGTTCTTTCCTGTGGCTCCTGTATTGTTTATTCATTTGGTTGACTCCCTTCTGTAGCACTCTGGGACTTGGGTTATTAACAGTGATAGATATGTGAAACTCTGTTAATTACTTGAAACTTTTTTCCTGACTCTGGTAGAATTTGAAGGGAAAAAACCCAACGTTTTTCAGGATTGATGGATTTAATTTTCCGTGATATGGCTCTAGAGACAGAAGGCTTTATATTAAGTTATAAATCTTTGCAGGTTGAGTTTGTTTAAATAAGGCATAATTTTATATTTCATGTCGGGCAAAACCATTATTTATAAAACCAGGAACATGTTTTTGTAGATGATGTTGATGAACAATTTCCTTGTGTTTATGACTACCATACAAAGACAAGACTCTTGAAAAGAATTATTTGGAATACACAGAAATATCTTTACCTGTCTGACTTCTAAAATTAATGCAGATATGCTTATTTATATTATTTTGGTGAACTGTAGTACCCATATGATTTGATATGTTCAAACTATATTCTAAAATTAAAGGAATAACTTCAATTTCTTATGTATTAGAAGCCAAGGTGGCTTTAGGTTTTTTGGTGATTTATTTTATTCTTTTTTTAAAGCATTTAGCTGGCAATTAGGCTGTATAAGTAAAATGAAAGTCAGGAATTATTATAAGGAAATGACTAAGAACAAACCTAGGTACTTAATTTTATGTATGGCATTAGGTTATGTTAACCTGAGGCTTTAAAATGCTGGTTTCTAACTCAGGTTTAGCTTGACTTTTGCTCTCAATATATCTGGTTTTGTTCACATTGTTTTACTCTAACTCCAGAGGAACACTAGTAACAAACGAGAACATGGATTTAAAAAACATGGACTTAAATCAACAGTGCAGTCTTTTAAGAAGTTCAGTAAATATATAAAAGGGAAGGACAGCAGGGTGTATGTAATGATGTTATTGTTATAAACATCTCCGATGCAAATCTTATTTTTAAGACCTAAAATGGTTAATCCTTGTGCTAACGTTAAATTTGTAACACAGCTGTATCAGTCTTTGTTGCATCAAGGTGCCTTCTTTACATTTGATATCAAATCAAGTGAAACCATTGCACTGTAAATCCTGTGTGAATGCATATTGATTGTTTAACCCAAATTAGGTTGAAAGGGACACAAAGTTTAAGTAAAATTAGTGTTTCTTTCCTCATACATCTTGAACCTAAACTTGTATGAGGTAAATTGAGTATTTCAAACTGCAAATATCTGGATTCCCCCACTTGCTTTAAGCTCTTTATCTTTTCAGTTTCTTTAAAATATTATTCATAGCCAGGTATTTTGAGAAGTTCTCTTCCCCACTAAGCACTCAATAGGAACATACTGGGGCTGAAGAACTGTGGTTTTATAGCTCTTCAAGTGGATGGAATAAGGCATTATTATGTTACCAAAGCTTATCTTTTCTCTGTAGAAATGGAATAGCATAGCTCTAAACCAAGTTTTATTATTTTTCAATATTTCAAAACATAAGCATTGGGTTGGTTTGGGGTTTTTGTGTGAAAAATATGTTATAAATCATCTTTAGCAGGATAGAATTCAAATTAAATTTACCATGTGTATCCTTTAAGTGGCAGAGAGGAGTAAAGGGGAAGATACTTCCAAGAGGAAGGACCAACATGTTTGGGCAATAAGCATAATATGATGACCGTATTTTTTAGAGGGTCTCTCTTCTGTTTAGGAACACACTTAGTTGGTAAAAATATATAAAATTAATGAACATCTCATTTCAAATAAATATGAAAGACCGTAAAGACAAGCAAAATGGAAAGGGCTATCTGGTGTTACTGGAAAAAGCAAGCTGGTCATTTTTTTATTTTCTGATGTGTTTACTGATGTTTAAAGGAAGTTAGTAAATACCACTGGGGGAAGAAATCCACCTCATTAGAGACGTAGGTAAACTTACAGTGATGATGAGTTTGTAGAGTAATGTCTCTAGTCATACTTGATGTATGAAAAGATTTCTATTCTGTGCATAACAGTGGGCTAAACACATCTCACTGCGGGGCTGGGCTGACTTTTGAATAATCAATTTATATATAAATGTAGTTATTTAGTTGTGCAGTTAGAAGGGGAGAAATATGAGTAAATAGCATTGTGTGAAATTATCAAGGATGGCAATACATTGTTTAGAATAGTCAGTAACAAAGGGAATGAAGTAACGTCCAAGCTAACAGTTAACTCAAAATAATTGCTGCATCATAGAACATTCCTCTGGCTGCCAAATAGTACCAAAAGGCTCTGTAAATACTTGGGTAGTCATCTCTGTTGAGCTGTATGCTACTGTGTCATGATAGAAACAGTGTTTGAATACGCTAATGTAACATTATACTTAATAAAACCTTTGGTTTCTGAGATGTTTACAGAATTGAACAGGATCTCAAGAGAGGTGGAAGGATGAGACTGAAGAAGGTTGTCATTGTGGTTATCCTGGTGGTTGAATGTAACTGATTTGTAACTTACATAGAAACATAAAATCCTAGAAATGTCTGGGTTGGAAGGGACCTCTGAAGGTCATCCAGTCCAACCCCCCTGCTGAGAGCAGGGACATCCTCAACTAGAGCAGGTTGCTCAGAGCTCTGTCAAGC
>JAAGNO010020435.1:0-16140 GCA_033439905.1 Ceryle rudis
CCAACCTGACCTGGAATGGTTCCAGGGATGGGGCATCAACCACCTCTCTGGGCAACCTGGGCCAGGGTCTCACCACCCTCAGCATAAAAAAAATTCTTCCTAAATCTCCCCTCTTTCAGTTTAAAACCATCACCCCTTGTCTTGTTGCAACAGGCCCTGCTAAAAAAGACTGTCCACAGCTTTCTTATAGGCTCTCTTTAAGATAGGCTACAATAAGGTCTCCCTAGAGCCTTCTCTTCTCTGGGCTGAACAACCCCAACTCTCTCAGCCTGGCCTCACAGCAGAGGGGTTCCAGCCCTCCCATCACTGCTGTGGCCTCCTCTGGACTTGCTCCAGCAGGTCCATGTCCCTCCTGTGCTGAGGACTCCAGAGCTGGACCCAGCACTGCAGGGGGGCCTCAGCAGAGCGGAGGGGCAGAATCCCCTCCCTCAACCTGCTGCCCATGCTGCTCTGGATGCCATTGGCTTCTGGGCTGTGTGTTCGCATTGCCCACTCATGTCCAGCTTTTCATCTGCCAACACCCCCAAGTCCTTCTCTTCCAGGCTGCTTTAAATAACATGCCCTGAGCCACCTTGTGCAGGCAAGCCAGTGCCCACTGCTGGCTTCAGGCAGAGTTTCCAGACAGACGTTAGATTGATGACCCTTTACCAAAGGTCATGTTGGTGCATGGAGGCCTCCTATACTTTCTGGAGGCCACTGTCCCTTGTAAAACAGATCAGTCCCTCTCTAAGTATCTGTGCTATGCACAAGGAGCTGAAAGCATCTCCACATCATGAAACAAACCATCCCTATGCCAGCAAACATTTCAGTGCTGCAGTATGTGTCGGCCATGGTGCATAGCAACAGCTCTTATGGTGCTGGTTGGCTTTGACCATCCAACTGTAGATCACGGACCAGTTGCAGTTCATGAGAGGTGTCCTTCCAACTTCCTGCTACTTAACAGAGGAGGTGCTTGATAGGGAGATAAAACTGAATTAGGGCAACCTATGTTGCTCAGCATCATAACCTGTATCCATCTGCTTGGAGGAGGAGAGTTGATGTCTACTCCCTGTCTGGTAAAAGCTGCAGACTTTCAGCTCCAAGAGCAGTATGGCAAACTCTTGGCTCTGTGTTAGATAAGAGCAGCACTGCTGAAATGAAAGAATGAGGGGAGAAAAAGCTGTCTGGGAAGTTGGAAATGTTGCAGCATCCAAAGTAGAAACACAACTTGGAGAGCTCAGACTGGGACAGCAGGAAATGATATTCAGGCTTTTCAGCTTCCAGGAGCCCAGTGGATCCAGTAATAAAGATTTCTAATAAGCCTTAAAATTTGAGGTGGTCCAACCTACCTGAGAAGGGCTTCCCTCTTCAAATGCACTGGCAACTTGAGTAGCTACAAGCCTTTAAATATGACTTTTGTACTCGTGATGCTTTAGAAGAGTCACAGAAAGAAAAGCTCATTGAAGACAGGGAGGGAAAAGAAGGTCAGCAGTGTGCCCAGGTGGCCAAGGCGGCCAGCAGGGTCCTGGCTTGCATCAGGAATAGCATGGTCAGCAGGAGAAGGGAAGTTATTGGGCCCTTGTACTCGGCACCTGTGAGGCTTCATCTCCAATACTGTGTTCAGTTCTGGGCCCCTCATTATAGGAAAGACATTGAGGTGGTGGAACGTGCCCAGAGGACAGCTACCAAGCTCCCGAGGGGTTTAGAGAACAAGTCGTACGAGGAGAGGCTGAGGGAGCTGGGTATGTTTAGTTTGGAGAAGAGGAGACTGAGGGGGGACCTCATTGCCCTCTACAACTACCTGAAAGGAGGTTGTAAGAGACGGGGGTTGGCCTCTTCTCCTTAGTAACTGTTTACATAACCAGAGGAAATGGTCTGAAGATGCGGCAGGGGAGGTTTAGATTGGATAGTAGGAAGAAATTCTTGACAGAAAGAGTGGTGAGGCACTGGAGCAGCCTTCCCAGGGGGGTGGTTGAGTCGCCATCCCTGGAGGTATTTAAGAAACGGGCAGACCTGGTGCTTCAGGACATGCTCTGGTGGCAGGCATGTAGGGGGGTATTTTGTGTGGTTTGTGTTTTTGTGTTTTTGAAGTCATGTTTGATCAGGGTATTTAGGTGTTTGGTGGTTTTTAGGTGGTTTTTTTTGTTATGGGTATGGTTGGACTTGGTGATCTACGAGGTCCTTTCCAACCATGAATATTCTGTGACTGTAAAATCAAAAAAAAAGTCAGATCTTTCTGGCCCAGTCTAAAGGTTTTGCATACAAGGGGAATGCTCTGCTGAAGTCTGACAGTACCCAGGTGTGTTCTAGCTATTTCCTATTGTGGCTGTGGGATTTATAGGATGTGGGGCTCAGGAAGCAGCTTGCAAGGGGGTTAGTAGCCTACGAAAGGAGAAAACTGAAAATGGAGGATCAAAGTTGGAGGAGGGCAAAGAGCAGAGTGCCTCAGTGCTTCTATTCAGGTATAGGTCAGACAAAGAGAAAATACTAAACCTGTTTATTAGCCAAAGCTGCTAATAAAGCTGACATTGTCTTGGCAGAGGTTTGAGTCCTGTCTTGGGGCCAGGAGCTGTAGGGTTGGGGCACAGCCTGGATTATAAGCCCATTGTCAGAGGCAGTGGGGAGCCCTTGTCATCTGAAATTGATGGTGACACTTGCATCCCACTCAGTTTGAACTGGAACAGGTCAAGGGACACATTTCTGGTGTGTCCAGGAGTCTCTCAAGAGGAGACCTGAAGGACTTGATTGTACCTTCAGGCCTCCAAGGGGATAGAGTTTGCAGGGTCTGCCTGCACCAAGGGGAGAGGGTGAGGGACAGAGAAGAAACTCATCTCCCTGGAGACAGCATTGGTGTTATGACATGATCTGGGCTGAAGCTGCAGGAGGATGCTTTGGATCAGCTGAAGCTAGTCTGATTGGATGATCTCACAAGATCCAGCTGCCTCAATTCAGTCTCCTACAGAGTAGCCACAGCCCTGTTATCTCTTCTGCTCCTCAGTCACGTGCATCTCTGCATCTTTTGAAGTTCAATTGCTTTAATTATCGAAGAAGCTGAAGAAGCCATTGAAGGCAGAGCATTTGCATGGAGACGTGCTGCATTTTATCTGTTCTAGTGATGAGTTTTCTGAATGAATTTGCCAGTTACCCAAACCTCTTAAGGAGGCATCTCTGTGACCTGTAATGCCCAAGGAAAAGGTTCTCTAGGCTACCTCAA
This sequence comes from Ceryle rudis, assembly GCA_033439905.1. Lineage (NCBI taxonomy): Eukaryota > Metazoa > Chordata > Aves > Coraciiformes > Cerylidae > Ceryle > Ceryle rudis. Next base: position 3,194 of record JAAGNO010020435.1, read on the forward strand.
GCAATGCCCTGTGACTCCTCTGTCCTTCCCCCTAGCCATGTCACAGAAGTACTGGTCTGTCTTTAGATGATAATGTTTTTGCCCAGCTGGCTAGAAAACCAGCATGAGTGTATTGATGTGGTGCAAGGCTTCCAGTGGAGTCAGTGTGACCAGAATTAAAAGAAGCTGGTTCAGACGTTCAATTAGAAGCCTTGAATAAATAGTAGAAATACATGTTCAGTCCACTTCTACAGAGATAGCATTTTTCCTCTTTTTTTTTTTTTTTTTTTTTAATACAGAGCTGCTGAAAATGGATACTGAGAAGGTCACAGTGCTCCTGTAACATCGTGGGGTGGGTGGTCTGTGTACAACACTATGCATGTATAAGATGACAGCACTCTTGGGATAGGGAAGGCCTGTGTGGCTGGGCAACCACAGATGGAGGTGGCTTGATTCTGCATGTGCAACTCTGCTCTTTCTAAGCTGTATTTCTCCAGTGTCTGAAAACCTGTTCTGTGCGAGCCATGCCATGTTTGAACCTAGACCTTGCTAGATGATACCAGTCCCATGACTCTGTGCTACTTCATCCTGGTTTTGGGCTTCCATATATAAAGCCTGAGGGAACCCTGGAGAATGTTTCTGCTGTCAGGAAGGTAGTATTTTTTGGGAAGCCTCAGGGCTCCTGAGTGAGCTCAGGAGTGCTTTGTTGTTGCTGGTGCCCTGTGCTGCTCCTTGCAATTATTAACCAGGGTCACAGTTGGGGTGCTGAGGCATGGAGCTCAGTGAAATGGTGACTGTCTCCAGGAGCTGGGCATTGGGAAAGCCCAGTAATTCACCTTGTGGTGCCTGTCCTTCAGCCTCAGCTGATCTTCAAGGGTTTTTAACCCTGCTGTGGCCTGGGGAACAAGCCTAGGGAGCAAGCCTAATGTACAGCATGCCTGTCCTGGTAAGGCTGGCTCAGGGCTTGAACAGCACCTGGGAGCATATTGGGGGCTACCCAAAACTTAGCTTTTCTGTTCTTCCCAAACCAGGAGTGGGTTGGGATGAGTTGAACCCAGACTGGTGAATAACTTCAGCTCCTCTCTGGTAGCCAGCCTTGGCCAAGGGAAGCAGACTGGCCTGGTAGCATGTTACAGCCTTCCTCTTCCTCCTACTTTTGGGTCTGCCCTTCAGCCATCTCCTTTTGCTGCTCTTCCACCCCTGTCCTTGCTAGTCCTTTGTCTCTTCAGCTTCCTGCATTTGCTGGTCTGGTGGGGGATTCTGCCACCAGCTTTGCATCGAGCTTGTTACTCCTGCCTATGCCAGGGTGCCTTTAGAGATACGTTCTGCTCCCATCTGACCTTAACGTCTGTGTTGAGCAGAAGAGCCAGTCTGGCTGGTGCTGCAAACCATTTGGTTTGCAATGCTCTTGCCAGACAGAGCTTGTTGCCAGTGCAGGGTTATCAGGGAGCAGGGCTGCCCTTTATTCCTGCTGCTCCAGCATCAACTCTGCAAGCGGTGACTCGTATCTGCAAGGAATGAGGAACTCAGGAGGCCAAGGGTGTCCCTGGTGTGAATTATCCAAGTGAAAGGGAGTCCCTGGCCATCACACTAAGCTGGCTTCTGCAGGAGATCCAAGGATCCCAGACCCTTCTGTTAACCCCAGCCTTCCCAGGAAAAAGCAGATTGAACGCTGCACCTCCATGCAAACTCATCACTTCCTTCTCAGCAAGGGGCTTCTCAGGGTCTGCTCATGGGTGCTACAGGTGCTGGTGCACGGGGTAGTGGCTGATGCCTTTGATCAGTTTGTGCCTGTGATCAGTCACAAACCTCTGAGCTTTGGTTTTGTTTGTCCCTTGCCCAGGTTTTTTTGCCTGGTGCTCATGTGTCCCTGTGCCTTGGGGGAGAGCAGAAGGAGGAGGAGACCTCCACTGACCAGCTGTGTCTCTCCCTGTGCCATCTTGTTGCCTTTAAGCAATGAAGGAGTGATGTTCTGGAGGAAAAAGACAGAGGAAATAAGCAGACATGATAAAAATCACTGTGTATTACTGAGAACAGCCTCCAAACGTGACATCTTACTTTCAGTGTTGCCAGCCAACCTTGCTTTGGTGATACTGAGTCACTTGCATCAGTTTTCTGCTAGGTTGAGTGACCTTGGCCCCTTCCCTGTCTGTGCTGCAAATGTACTTTTTAATGAAAAATGACTTTTTTTTTTCTTGAGGTTTCTGCAGTAATAGCCAGCCAGTACCTTCCTCTGTAGGTCTCTGAGTGCTTTGCAGAAGGGACCAGGATCCCTGCAGATGGAGAGCGATGCTTTTTCCCCACTCCATAGAGAAGGAGATATCAGCAGGGAGCATTTGCTGTACTTAATGTGCTTGCAAAGAGCCATATCGATGCAGCAGCTTTACTCACTCAGAACAAACAGCCCCTAACCCCATCAGGATCTCTTTTGAGGCTAAATCTGCTACATTAAGATTTTGAGCAGCATGTCTGGTTCCCGTGGGCATGCACACAAGATTAACCCTGTGGCTGAAAGGTGCTGTGTTCAGGTGTCCAGATTCTGACCTCAGCTATGCTGCAGCAAATCACTGATGAAAGTCAGAGCTTGATATAAATATAATTAAGTGTAAAAATGTGTTTCAAAACAAACAAACAAACCCAAAACAACAAAAATCCCAACAACAACAAAACAACAACAACAAAAAAATGTTTCACCTTTAGCCTAGTGGAGTTTTTAGCTCATAGATAAGAGCAAAGATACCACCAGATGAAGGGAAGAGATAAAGGCCAGAAAGGGCCAGTCAGTCTTTTTTGCTTCAACAGTTTTGTTTCAACAAGTAACTGCTGTAAATGCTCAGTAATTTTCCTTTTGGTTAAAGCAACTACTCTGGAAAGATGTCCAACTCTGTTTATAAACATCTGGAGGCGAACTACCTATAACTTCCCATAAGAATTAGCTCCCCTGGTTAACCACAGTCAATTTGAGAAGAAATGATGTATTGTTTTCTAGTTTTTATCAATGCAGCTTCACCTTCCAGTCCTTGCAGACATGCTAATGCAGGATGCTACATGCTGCTGCTGGCTCTGGGTCATGCCACTTCAAGTCTGAAGCAAAGCTACAGCTGGGAGCAGGAAAAGGCTTTGGGAATGCCGCTCATAACATGTTGTGGACCATGTGCTGCTGGCCTTTCAATGGGACTCTCACTTTGTAGCTCATGACTTGAGGCTTTTTTTTTTTTCATAGAGATGTTGGCTAAGAGATGTGGAATGCTTATCTCATGTTTGGTGTAGAGAATGGTTCATGGTTCAACTACATCTTCCCTGGATCCTGGAGAAAGGGCATATAGAGCTTTCCTTGCACTGGCACCATTTCCTCTGCTGAACTGGACTTTTGTGTTGGTAGGTGAAAGGGCAACCCTGGTGTTGTCCCATGTCTGTCAATAGAAACACCCAAGGAGGCTGGAAAAAATATTTAAATAACATGGTTAAAAAGAGCCTGGCTGCCCTGAACACCCTGCTATTGGGCTGTGGTGGTGTACATTACCCCCATAAGACTGCACCAGGTTAGGGATTGTCAGCCACATGCCTGGTTCCTGCTTCGCCTTCCTCTTGGCCAATCCTATGCCTTTGCAACGTGATATCAAAGATATCTCTTGTTTAGTGAGAGATGGAGAACGTGAGCCAGCAGATCCTGTCCTGTAAGGACAAAGTGTTTTGTCTGACCCAGGGGCAGACAGCTGTAGAATGTACAAGCAAGGAGTCCTTTGCTCATGGCCAGGGAGCAGCCTGAAGATAACATAAGCGTGGTGAGCCCCTGCCAGCTAGAGGAGGTGGTACAGGAGCCTCTGACCTGGAAAAGGAGAGGAAGCATTTTGTGGGGAAGAAGGAAAAGCCTTTCAGCAAGTATTTTGGTCCTGGCCAACACAAGCACTTTTCAGTCCATCTCTTTCTTGCAGTGCTCGGAGCTGTGCTCATTACCAGCTGGCAGGATTTGGAACTCTGGATGATGCTGGAGGTGAAAAGTGGGAGCCCACAACACCCCTGACTCATAAGTCTGTCTCAGTCCTCCAACAAAATAGTTTCCTGATTAACTCCTTTGTGGCTGGACTCAGACCTCTGTTACCAAAAATTTAGCTCTGCTAAGAGTTTTGAGTGCGGATTCTCCTCCCTGCTCACACACGAACACATACATGTGTCAGGGTAGGGTTGTTCATTTGGACCAGGCATGAAAATACCAAATTTTTGTGCTCCTGGAGCACCCTAGCTTGGTGCAAGAAGTCACAGGCAGCCCTTGAGCATTTTAACGTGGCAGATGTGGAGTTCAGCCTGGTAAGCATGAAATGCTTCACATTAGAGAGTAATGAATTTTAACACTGCCCTAAGAACATTCTCCCACCTCTTCCTTTTAATTATTTTGCAAGGTTGATTTTTCTTTTAAATGATCCTGAACAGTATCCTTTCTCATTCTGCTTGCAACTCAAATCCATCTCCTCCCTCTCCTGTGAAAGCAGCCCCGCAGTGAGGACAGATGGCTGTTAAGGTGACAGTCACTGTGGGGTGAGATAGCAGGGCAAGGAGTTGGCCCTTTTCCTCAGGCAGTTTTGGGCAGCAGAAAGGATGGAGCTCCTTGATTGAGAGGATTAGGGTCCTGTTCTCAAAAGGATGAACATTGCTCAGTGTGTCTCATGGAAGTTTGTGTTGCAAGGGTCATTGGAAAAGGTAGCTCCAAGATGTCATTGCAGAGCTGCCTGAGGAGGAGCAGTAATTTTATGAATGAGCAGCCAAGTGCCAGCACTGAGCCATGGGACAGGCTGCAGAGCAGCATCCAGCATTTCCTGCGTCAAACCCGTAACTTCTGCCTTAACTTGTGTGGCTTTTAAAAAGGCACCAGACCTCCACTCCCCATCTTCAGGCTCTCTTCCTGAGTCTTGATGGTTCTTTCTGCACAGCCTCCTGTGGAAATGCCCTTTCCCATCTGTCAGCCCAGCTCATACACCAGTCCAAGCCATTCATCTTGCATCTCAGTTAACAGCAGCAGCCTTATCTCTCACTGTTGTATTCATGCAGAAGGCAGGTGCCGACCATCCTTTCCCAGCACTGCTGCTTTGCCTGTGTGTCCCTGTTGTCACTACAAAAGGCCTATGAAGGACTACAAAAAGGAGCTCATTCACTGCCAGGATGTCCCCATGACCTTCCCGGGGACATCTCCCCTATCCTTCACCCCCTTCCTCTGCTGGAGATCTGAGCAGCTAGCAGCTAGCTCATTCCCTGGCCCTCTTAGCAGGGTGGATGCATGTTTTGACTACTGGATGCATTCCCTGACTGCTCAGTGAGGCTGTCTGCTTTTCTACAAGGAGCAAATCTGGTGGTTTATTCACGCTTTTATATTGGGCCATTTATTTTTAAGGCTTTTCTGAGGGCAGGTGATGCACTTGGGTCTCTTTGTAGCATCTGGGAACTGGTCCTGATGCCAGGGAGAAAAATCCCATGAGCATAGCTGTAAACCCTTTATGCCACAGGACCTCAATGCATTGCTGAGCTGCCTTTAAAGGCTTCTCTGTGACTTAACACTTTTGTAGCTGGCCCTACGCAGGCAAGGTCCTCACCTTGGTTTCCAAACAGAGCAGGTCATGCAGGTGCCCTGAAGGCAGGGCTGCTCTCCCTGTCTTTTACCTGCAAGCTAAGATGTTCTAAACTATAAAATCTCAAATCAGCACTCCTGGAGGATCACCACTAAATACTCACTATGTTCTTCCACATGGGGGATGTGGGAGTAGAGAGACACCAGGGTAGGTGGGTTGTTTGCCGTCCAGTGCCTATGGTCATCTTGTGGGAGATACATCTACCTGTTGCCCCAGTCCATCCTTTGTAGCCCATCCAGGGTGCTGCCTCTCTTGTGGTTCAGATCATGTTTCATTAAAGGCCTAATTGCCCCTTTGCACTGTTTTTTTTTTTTGCAGTCGCTGCATCTCAGGGCATGAGGCTGGGACATGCTTGATGATTTGAAGAAAGGTGACTGGCTGGAACAAACCACCCCATAAGGTGCTTTAGCAGCTGCTCCTCAGCAGCAGAGACCTGTGGAGCAGCCAAAGAGGGGATTATTTTGGGTTCACTTAAGCTCTGAGTGATGAGTGCTTGCGCTGCTAATCAGGCTGATAAATGCCATCAATTCAACCTCTGCTTTGCAGAAGTGAAGTGTTTTTGTCTCTGCCAGGTGAGAGGAGGCTGTCTGGGTGTGTGATGCTCTCAGAGGATTGGTCTGATTAGCATGGGCAATGGTTTAGCTCTCAAACACCTCCTTTCCTTCAGCTAATCCTAGTCGTTCATTAACAAGGGATGTGATGATATTCTTAAATTGATGCCCAAATATAAGTGATCATATAATCACTGGGATTTTGGATGTTTACAGATTAGCTGCTTCCAGTTAGCCTTTATGGTAACTTCCTTGTCCCACCACATGTGATGATACCACAGTAAACATATAGTTTCTATGTGTTTGTAAAGGACATCCCATTTTGGAGAAAGAGAAAGATTGTACATGGCTGTTATAAATAAATACAGAGAAACTTTAGGGAAAGAGATTTGGAAGAAGGTCTGTGATTTAGTAAAGTGGAACAACACAGAGCAACTCCTTCCCTTGTGCTTGATGTGGGACCAATGTGATTCAACCTGTGGGGTGAGGACCTGACCAACGTAGTTGGTACCCAGTGTGACTAAATGGCAGGGGTGATGGAGTGGTGATGAAGAGGTGCTGCTCTCTCTCTGGGGGGCATTTGAGTAACAGTTTCCTGCTATCTTCTGGATTGCTTAAATTTGTGTCTCTTCCCCAGAAGATAGACACTTATCAAAATAGAATAATTAATCCATAAACACGTGGTGCTGTGCCAGGAGGCATTTTTTTAATTAAAAACAGATCTGATAAAGTCTACTGAGAAACAAGCATCTCTGATGAAATCATGAAATACATGTCTGTAATTTGGGACTGCATGGTGGGGGTGGTCTGGGTAGAGCACAGCCCCCATAAAACCTGCTCATATCCGTCTTGCATGTGATGTCCTCTCCTCCTTTACCTCCAAAGGCTGTGTTTTACCCAAATGAGTTAAGAATTCACTAAAAGGCAGGACACCAGATAATGCCTCCTATTGTTCCTGTTTTGCTGGTGCTTGGCCAGCTCTGGGGGAAATGGAAGTCCCATGTCCAGGGGATCTGAAAGGTATGCTTGAGCTTTGAGGAATCATCTATCTCTCTTCAGTTGGATGCAGGATTTTCCCTGCCTGTTTAAACTGGTGATGGAGCATGCTGATACCTCCTGTAGTGAGCTAGAGGTGCATAATGGGACTATAAATGTGGGGTCTAGTGATGTAGGACAGATATATCATGGGGAATGCAGAGACAGAGGCTGAGTGGTTGTCTCCAGCCACAGTATTTTGCTCTTGCCCCCCAGATGCTGCAGAGAGTGATTGAGTGTCCCTGGTCCGATTCTGCCCCATCTCACACCCACTCTAATTGTCCTCCCAGGGGTGGTGAGGAAGGATGTTTTCCTCAGTGAAGCCATATGAGAACCAGCGCTACTCCTCCCTGAAGAAGGAGTGTCAACGGCGGAAGCAGCTCTTTGAAGACCCACTTTTCCCTGCCAACGACGACTCGCTCTTCTACAAGTCAAGGATCCAGGGCATCCAGTGGAAGCGGCCAAAAGTAAGTGCGCCTGTCCCCTTGCCCCTCAACACTGCTTTATACCACCTCTGCTGTCAGGCATCCCCAAAAATGCACAACACATCCCTCACCAAGGGTGCCAAGTCCCACCTGACAGCTCCTCTCCCCAGCAGGGTTTATTTGCCTGAGCTTCTGGGATGCCAGGGAGACCTGCTGCACCCAGGTCCAGGCTGTTCTGCCCCCATTGAGGCCCGAGGGCTAAGGACTAGGTTTCCCCATGCATAAAACAGAAAGATGGTTTGGAGACGTACTGGTGTTGGGTGCTCTCATTAAGCCTGATTGGGTCAGTCCAGCAGGATAAAGTGTTATCTCTGAATGCTCTTGGTGGTCCATTTGGACAGAGAAAAGACAAGCTTTGCATAGGTGAGGTGGTTCTGGGGTCTTTGGAAGACAGATGGTCTAACTCATCCTTCCTCTCCTGTGCTAAACTGATGTCCTGTGCATGTCCCCTGCAAAAAGCACTCCATGTCCTCCACACTGCTGTGTCTGCCATGGAGGCAGGGTGTGGGCGGCTGGGGGTTGCCCGTCTCCAGTGCTGCCTGTCCTTCTGTTCTCAGTGCCAGCCCAAAAAGTGCACATCAGGGCCTAAGGGCACTGTGTCTTGGGGAATGTGAATATTCTGGTATGGCCATCTGCCTGGGGTTGACCATAAGGCCACTTCTCTGACTGCCATGAAATATAAGGTGTCCTAGGGAACAGTGATAATTGTGACTGGGGAACAGGGGCATCTAACACTCCTAGGTCTCCTTCCTTGCATGTGGGGAGGAGCAGCCCGCTGCCCAACCCATACTGTTTTGCAGACAGCTTGGTGGCATTTCAGCGTGGCAGTGTCGCCTGAGCTGCTGCTGTCCTCCTCATACCCACTGGAAGCCCAGAAAATCAGCTGGCCTTTCACAAGACAGTGCTGTGTCTGTCTGGGTGAGGGCAATCTGGGGAGGGCGGACAAAAAGGCTTTGTGTGAAGGGAGCGATGGAGCTGAACTGACTCTGTGTGGCAGGAGGGGCTGAGCTCCCCAGCATCCCACTGGGCTCCCTGTAGGAGGAGGTCTGACTTCCCTCTGCCCTGCCTTGGGCTCTTCCATGCCTGTTCTGTCTCAACATTGGGTTTGTGCAAGGGTCTGCAAGTGTTTTAGCTGATCCCCCTTGTCTGCTGGAGTGGGAAGATGCTCTGTGCACAGCTGCCTTCTGAAGACAAGGCTCACCGTGATTTGGCCGCATTGTGGAAGACAACATGAAAACCCGTTGCATGTCCCACATATAGGTCATATCCAAGACTTTCTAAACACCTTTCTTTGGGACTAAAGAGCAAGGGTGTATCTGACACCCCCTTGCTCTTTTACATTCAGAGACACACATTAATTCAGCCCCACATCTAATGACAGAACTGGATGCAGTTGTAGCAGGGCAAAGTTTGCTTGTCTTCTGATGTGTATCTGTGTCTCGGAGATCGTTGTGTGTGTCACAAATGACTGGTTATTCCAACTTTAACATGCATAAACTTGTCGGTGCATCTCTTCAGGGAGGAGGGAGACCTTTTCTGGATGGGTGACCCACCTCTCTTCCATCTGCTTTTCTGGCTTTCAGCTCACTTGCAGCCCTTGGTATTCAGGCATGTATTATCAACTCTTGCTTGGGAAGACATGAAGTCAGCTAGCCAGACATCATCCTGTTGCTGCCTTGCTCCACAGAGCAGGTCTTTGTAAGAAAGGTTTCTGGACTTCCTGGTCTTCACCTGCATGGTGGCATGTTCAGCTAGGTCCAAGCTCAACCCTGCTGAAGCATGGAGTGAATTCAAGCCCTTTCCAACCAGCCAGCTCTGCAGTTTGAACAGAGTCTCCTTCTGGAATGGGCTAGCAGTGGGAATGGGTGGTGAAAGTGGGTCACACACACAAGGTCCTGTGTGTTTAACTAGAGGTGGAGATGGTCCCTCTTTCACTGCTTCTGCACCAGCTGAAGGGAATTTTGCCAACAGTTTTGTCACCAGAAGGAGCCTGTGCTGAGCAATAGCAGTCTCCTTGATGTCACTGTCTGGTAGGATCATCTAATCAGACCTGTCTATCTGCCCTGACCACAAAATCACCGTTAAAAAAAAATAGTTTGAGCTCTCATGTGCCCTGGCTACTGCTGGCTGAAGTTTCTAGGAGCCTCTTTATCTAAAGGATGTCTCCAGGTTCTTTCCTTTCATTTGTCCATTTTGGCAAAAGTAACTGAATTTCCCTGGGAGAACTTCTTTGTGCCAGCCAGCCAATGCAAAGTGACATTTTTAATTGTTGGACCCAATTGTGCCTGAATTCATAGCAGCACTCTAAGGGAGAAGTCCCAGCATCTTCTGCAAGAAAGCAAACACACTGCATCTGTCTGTTAGGTATCTTGATCTATACCTCACCACTTTGTTGTCTGTCAGAAAGCTGAAAAACACCCTCAGCTTTGCCAGTTTAATGTGGGGTTCAGACAAAATGTCCATGAAGTTCAAATCAACTGCTCTGTTTGTGTGGTAATTGCATGGTACAGTTAGTAAGCCTAACTAAGTCCCTACAGCACCTTCTTTCTATTACAATCAGCAAATCTTTCCTTAGGCAGTCACATCTTATTCTTTAGAAAAAACAGAGTGATACTCCCAGCTTTTGGCATGTGCTTTTTTGGGGACTTCCTGACCCAGAAAGGGAGTTCACCAGCATCAGGGATGCTATCTGCAGGGAGGGGATGGTGTGTACACACCTCTGTTATCTCTCAGGGCCACGGCCATGGTTTGTTTTGGAGAGTTTCAGCTGAAGCAGCATGATAAAATGGCAGAGCTTGTCGTGACTCAAGTCTTGCTGTGAGAGAAGGTGGACGGAGAGTGGAAATAGAAGGCATCAGCTAGTAAAAGCCATTGTTTGCTTTCTCAGAAAGTTTGTTACCTATGTTCTATGAGGAGAAGTGATACACAGGAGCTAACTTTGAGGCAAAGCACTTGTATTTAGTGAACTCATTGGGGTGGTGGGAATGAGCTTTGGCAGAGACAGGATCTCATTCCCATATATTTACCTGGCACTAGCACAGCTCTAAATAGCCCAGCCCTAATGTGTGCATCCCCTCCTTCCCAACCAGGACGTGCTCTCATCCTTTCTGCTCCTCCAAGTGCTCCTAAAGCCTGAGGCTGCTTTGGAAATAAATAAAAATAAATAAATAAAAAACCCCAAACCACCACTATCTGCAGTGCCACCTTTCTTGCTTGAGGTCTTTCTGAGCAGGAGGGAAAATACAAGGCTGAAGGGCTTTGTTGGAACAGCTCACGAATAACCCTTCCCCAAGTCAGGTTATTTTGCTTCAACTTCCTCCTGCATCTGGCGTTGCAGCATTTCCTGGAACAGGCTCAGCCTTATTCTTTCCAGCGGGATGTCCTCCCTCCCTCCCTGCTTTTCCCCTGGCCTCAAGCCCTGCTCTGGATGCCAGATCTTTGCAGAGAGAGCAGCTGTTTGAGCCCTCTAATCGGGCTTTGGCTTCGGCAGCCATTGGCCGGACATCTTCGTGATGCAGCATGGCAAAGCCAGAAAGCTAATTGCTTGAATGTATTGGAGGGAGGGAAGTTGTAGCACCAGCCTGAGCTGGGAAGGGGGTCCCGAAGATCTTTGTTTTAGTACATCCACTTAAAAATGAGGCTGACTGTTCATTGCTGAGCCAGAGCAGATTTTGGAGCTGGCTCAGGGCAGCATCAGCGGCTCTTTTTGGCAGCAGCACTTGGCTATTGCATTAGAAATTAAACTCAGTGTTTTGGGCTAAGCCCAAATCCTAGTTCCTTGCTTGAAACTCCTTCTCCCTCATGCTCTGCCTGCTACCATATGCGGGTGAGGGAGATCTTGGTATTCAGGCAAGTAGTACTACCCATAGAGAAAGTCTTAGCCAGATCCTCAAGCTCCAGGGTCTTGCCCTCCTTGTTTGAGACAGGAATGCTGGCAATGCAGCATGGGATCAAGAGTTTTAGTCTGTGCACTGGGTGAGCTGGTCTGGGCTTCTGGGGGTGAGGTAAATGGGGAAGGATAGTACTGAGAAGAGGGAAAGGAGATGGATGAGATGCAAGCTGGGAAGCAGAAATAAGGGGAGATCTGAGTCACCTGGCTCTGTCTCTCGATCTCTTGGAGGACAGACAGTGATGGCCCAGGGTGGAAGAGACTCATCTACCCTGTGGGAAAACAGTTCATCTCTTCTAATCATCACTGTCCCAAACTCTCTGTATGGGTACAGGCCACTTCCAGTGACGCTGTGGGATTCATACAGCATTAACTTAAGGTCATTAGTACACCTGGATCTTAGCCAGGGCTTGCTTTTTCTCTGCAGCAAGGAGGGCCACATGGTTCGGGTTCAGTCCACCAAGCGATAATCTGCTGCTGATGCTGGTCACTATCCAGGACAAATTTGGGCATCACTATGGTCCTGTGGGAAGCAAATGAAGCCTGGTGGGAGGCTTACACCATGCACAGATGTGTTGTTGAACCCTGTGAACTGCATGCTCTGATTCTTTGGCTCTTCTCAGGGAGCAAGCTTGAGCCTGGAGAAGGTTTTTTTTTTTCCTCCCTGTTGTGGAGGAACACCAGGCTGCTATGTGCTGTTTCCCTGTCCTCAGCACTGTGTCACAGGACCTTTCAGAAGCACCTCACCTTAGGTCTTCCCTAAGATGCAGAGTGGTTGGGACAGGAGGTCCCAAAGATGCTTGGAGGGGACATGCTGGCAACTTAGTGCTGAGCTGCACCAAAGGTGACGTCATGAGAGAAGCTGTGACAAAGCACAAGGGTTTCCAAGCAGGCTGTTGTCACAGTGAGTGGGTGGCTCAAGGTGATGTGTGGTGATGGTTGAACCTGAGCTGCACCTCTGCACTGTGAGTTCAAGCCTGGCTGGTTGCAACCACCAGAGAAACTCTATTGGATGAAGCCTAGACCCTTCTGTCTCCATGGGAAGAGTTTTGCCCTCTAACCCTATTTCTCAGTATTTTTATGTCTCTCCAGCATTTGCTTGCAAGCACTGAGTTCTCTCTTCAGGAATTGTCAAGGGAGATTGTCACTGATTAAACAGCACAAAGGTAGATTCTTGCTAAAATGGCAATATTATTTTATCAGGGTGAAGAAGCAATGTCATTTGGAGGGGAAAGTCTGAGAGTCAGAGTAGTTTTAGGGGAGATAGAGAAGCCAGGTGTTTTGGGAAGGGTTGTGGGGACTGGGAAGTCTTGTAGTAGGGCCATGGCATTTTCAGCCCTACACTGGAGAGAAATGCTCTCATTCAAAGCCCTATGTTTGTTTGTTT
>JAAGNO010020436.1:0-10151 GCA_033439905.1 Ceryle rudis
GGGGGAGGGGGAAGACGTTACCGGGTTTTCCCACGACGGGACCGTTCTACCTCATCATTCTCCTGATGACACAGAAACAAGGAGCTCCCTCTTCCCTACACAGCTTCACCTTCACCTGTGGTTTGTTCTATGCCCCCCTCCCCCCCAACCTTACCCCTCTCCTCTCACTTCGCCATGAGAAACCCAAGAAATAATTGATTTTGTGAACGGGATCAATTCCTGCTTCCCACTATCAGCCCCTCTGTCCTGCCCCACCAGTGTTTGCACCTGGGACCTCTGCCGGGGGTGCTGGGGGATGGTGCCTCTGTTTCCCTTCAACCCTGCAGTCTGAGGGCTGGCAGGTGGCTGACACCCACAGGGTGTGAAAGGTGCTTGGTTGATGTGTGGCCACCAAAACCACCTTGTTTTCATGCAAGTGAAGCAACACTGGCCAAGTATTGCACCATGGTGTAGGTACACCTTGGATGTCACAGTGCTCCCTGGCACTGATTTGGACCAACCCAATTGACATCCCCCAACAAAGCCCTGGGCATGGTCCAGGGCACTGTCCCAAGGAGATGGACAAGGCCACCTCACTTTAGGGAGCTACAAAGGGTCAAACAGGAGAGAGGCATCCCTTCAAATTCAGTGCAGATGTCTACAGGGCAGCACTTACGTGACTCCCTTCCTGCTGGAGCAGAGTTTGGACCTCCATTGTGCTTTCAGCATCTTCTGGGCTGAGCCATGACTCACTCTACTCCCATCCCTGCGGCTGGCTGCTCACCCAAGCATGCCCTCACCCTTCCCATGACACTCTCCCAAACATTAGTAATTTGCAGCTCAGGGAATTACAGCATCAGACATTTGGAGTTGCGGTTTATAGGCGCTTTCCCCCCCCCCAGTTTGCTCACTCTCTGAATGCTCACAGACTGTCAGCCTCTTCCAAGCCCTGTGGCCAACAGGGCAGCACCCTGGGGGCTCAGTATCTCCGAGCAGGACAGATATATACCCACACTGTTCCTCATTCCTGCCTGTTGGCTTATTGCACGTCTCAGGCTCCCCATGCTACCATGGGGCTGCAGGACCATAGGTCAGCCCTTGTTGATGTTGACCCATGGGTCTTGGGCTGCAGAGCTTAGATAGGAGACACAGGAGCTGCAAACTTGCTTGAAGGAGCATGGAAGTAGGTTAAAACGCCACAAGGACATGATCAGCACAGAGAGGACACTTGTTTTCTGTCTTGGCTGCTATCCACTGCTCTATGCTGAGCTCTTCCTAAGATGTCTTCATTCATCATGCAAGAGGAAGAAATCCAAGTGTCCTAGATAAGGTGGCAGAGTTTCAGGAGCATTGGAGGCAGTGTGTTGTGCTAGAAATGGGTCAAGGCTTGAGGCATGTTTGACAGGATGGATGATGTATCCCTCCTCGTGCCCCTGAGGGCTTGGCTCTAACCTAGACACTTGGGAGGGCATCATAGCATGAAGCAGCATAGCATGGGTTACACCATCCATCCACCTTCCCATTCAGACCTTTCTAGTGGCCATGACATGTGGGGTTTGTGTCACCACTTGTGCCTCAGTTTCCCATGGGCTTAGCACTGGGAGTAACAACAGTGCTCTGTGGTGGCTCTTCAGTCTCCTCAGATACGAGCTCCAAGACAGGATGGTGGAGACCTGGATGGATGGGTGGGTGGGTAGGCGGAAGATCAGGCTCTGGAGTTGTCAACCTCTCTTCCTCACACCACACCTGCCTCAGTCCCTAGCATCCTAATTTTCAGCATGCTTCTAAACACATGACAAGTAGAAGCTGGGCTGGGGGCCAGGTCCACAGCGAGTGTTGACCATTGCAGCTTTGCGGGCACGTGTCCCACTGTTATAAACAAGAACAACCTCCCAGCTGGAGTGGTGATCCTCACTGGATCACCACTGCAGTCAATGAGTTTGCTGATTCACACCATTAATCTCCAACTGATGTCTGAGGGAGGAGCCCTCCTCACCATTCTGGTCAGGGGCATTGCCTATTTAAGGAGGAGAAGGGCAAGCCCCCAATTTGGGCTCTCCTGGCTTCTCCAGCTTCTAGCCCCAATCCAGCTTCTCTAAGACCAGGTGAGTGCATGATCCACCACCCCAGGAACATCCTGTCTGATCAGAGATGATGTGGCTTCTTCCATCTAGATAAGGCTGCCCTCTGCTTTGCCTCACCACTTCTCCAAATCTTTAAGAATCCTGATCTCCTCACCCTTACTTTTGGTAGTCTGTGGGATACAAATCTGTTTGGATGTTAGCAGGCTGGGATTTTTATTAGAAATATAACCCAGGTAACCTTTCTTGATCTCACTGGGATCTCCTCTGCCTTGGACTTCCACCCAAGCTGGCCAGCCAAGCTAAGCCATTTCTCAGGGCCTAATCAAATGCAGAGGAACCGGCCCTTTGGCTCTAATTAGTTTTGCATGATTGTCAGGGGAAGAAATCCATTTTCATAAGCAGAAAGGATTTATGCTTCTCCTTCTTGCCTTTTTTTTCTTCCCTCTCCCAAGTCCCAAAGCACTTTGCTTGGGGCTAGTGGGGAGTCATTTTATGAATGGTTTAGATTGAGCAATGCATTATTAATAACAGCCAATCAAGCAAGCAGCATATTATATATCATTTCAGGAGCTTCGCTTAATTCAGTAAAGTTATTTATTGCTCTAAAAAAAAAAAAAAAACCAACCCCAGAGATGCTCTGATTCTACCTCATGGGAGATTTTCACAGGGTGACAGTGGTTGAAGGAATGAAGGAATGTCCAAGCAGGACTGTACCATCCTGTTTGAGGTAGAAGCTGATGGGACCTTTGGGGAGCCCTCACCCTGCAGGGTGCATCCTTTTCTTCCACAGCTGAGGTTGGTTGGGTGCTGCTCCACTTATCCAGCAGTGACAAACCCTTTTCTAGCCAGATGACTGAGCTTTATGGCAGCTCAGGGCAAAGAAACAGCTAATCCAGCTCCTGCAGCCCATTGACTTTGCTATTGTTTTACAAGACTTTGATGAGGCTGGTGACAGCAGACAGATGGGCTCTGCTCCCCTCTGGCTATGCCTCTTGTAGAGGATTCTCCCCACGGACAACCCCATATCACACACTGGAGCATCCTCAGGGTGTGGTGTGGCAGTGTCTGAATTTGGTGACAAGCCCGTGTGGCACCGTGCAGTTGTGGCAGCTCCTTTGGGATCGCTCCAGCAGTTCACAGCTGAGCTTGAGCGGCCACTGCTTGTTCTCAGGGGGCTCCCAGGATATGGGGTTCATGTTTTCTACCTGTCTCCTCCAATTTTCCAAGCCTGGTAGCTCCATAGAATAGAATAATTTCATAGAATCATTCTGATTGGAAAAGACCTTTAAGACCTTTAACCCAACACTGCCAGGTCACCACTAAACCATGGGCCTCAGCACCACAATTCCATGACTTGGAAACCTCCCCAGGGATGGGGACTCCACCACTGCCTTGGGCAGCCTGGGCCAGGCCTTGACAACCCTTGTGGGGAAGAAATTGTTCCTCATGTCCGACATAAACCTCTCCTGGGGCAATTTGAGGGTGGTTCCACTCGTTCCTTGGGAAAAGTGACTGACCCCACCTGGCTCCAACCTCCTGTCAGGGCACTGTGGAGAGCAAGGAGGTCTCCCCTGAGCTTCCTTCTCTCCAGGCTGAACAACCCCAGGTCCCTCAGCTGCTCCTCACCAGACTTGTGCTCTAGACCCTTCCCCAGCTTCCTTGCCCTTCTCTGGACATGCTCCAGCCCCTCAATGTCCTTCTGGGATCAAGTGTCCCAAAACTGAACCCAGGATTTGAGGCATGGCATCAATGCCCAGTCA
The DNA here is from genome assembly GCA_033439905.1 of Ceryle rudis. Taxonomy (NCBI): domain Eukaryota; kingdom Metazoa; phylum Chordata; class Aves; order Coraciiformes; family Cerylidae; genus Ceryle; species Ceryle rudis. The sequence continues at coordinate 3,824 of JAAGNO010020436.1, forward strand.
AGGGGGACAATCCCCGTCCCAGTCCTGCTCCTACTGCACCCTTTCAGAGATGAGACTTTCACCACATCCCTTTTCCTGCCCATCTTCACCCACCCCGAGCCACTCAGAGGAACTTCTTCACCCACACCCACCCTCCCCGTGCCTATAGCAGACCACCCCCCTTGGTGATGGGTGCAGCATCTCCCAGCCACAGGAGAGATGACTGCTGGGCTCAAGGGATGTGCATATGTATGAGAACCGTGGGTGGGAGTGTGCACAGGTGGATATGGGTGTGCACAAGCGGGTGTGCACAAGTGGATGTGGGTGTGCACAGGTGGGTGTGCACAAGCAGAGGAGCCGGCCCTTGCACGCCTGGCTGTGTGTGGCTGTACAAAGAGGACACCTGGTGGCGTGTGGCCCTCACTGCCTTGTCACACACAGCCCCGGCTTGGGGACATCTCTTGTAACCTCTGCCTGGCACCCTGGGGGACCGTATCCAGGTTGATGGGGGTTTGGGAGGGGGACATAAGTTACCTGCTGCTGCTCAGGCAGCACTTCGAGTATCTCCCCTCCTGCCTGTCCGGGAAAAAGAGAGGTGGAGACGCCCCAATAAATCACACTGTCATTTATTTTACAAAGATATTAATTTGATTGGGTGGTTTCTTCCTTCTAGAGCTGATCCAGAGTCCTGAGCCTTTTAAGCTCCATGCTGGGAGCAGAGAGGGTCTGCAAGTCCTCCTTGATGCCACTGTGAGCATCCCTGGTGAGCATCCCTGCATCCATTCCAAGCATCCCTCATGTGCTCATGCCTCTTCCAGCTCCCAGAGGATGAGGTTACGCTGGGCCAAGATCTTGGCTGCCCTCCTACTAAGCAGCTTCTCCTGGACCAGAGGCCGCAGAATGGTGTAGCTCTGCAGGTTGCAGTGGGTGAGCATCATCCCCACATCGACATGGGCAGGGAGCTCCAGGGCTCTCCAAAGCTCCTGCGAGGCCTTGGCCATGGCCAGTGCGCTGCTCTCGTTGAGCTGCTGGTGATGGTATATTCTCAGCAGGTTCTTCAGCTTGTAGGAAGTGGCCTTGGGCAGCTTTTCTTTGACCAAGGACAACATATCCATGTAACCACCCACAATGTGGCAGAAGTCCACCTTCCTACCTGTAGCATCCAGGGCTTTAAAGAGAGCAGGTAGCTCAGGTGCCCAGAAGTTATAGATGATGAGGATGGGCCTGGGGATCGAGGAGAGGTACCAGAGGAGGTGCTGCATCCCCATCTCCATGGGGACACCTTGGGAGAGCAGGGCCAGCACTGACTCAGGTGTCTGAATCAGTGTCTTGAAGGTGTGCTCTCCATTTACTGCTGCCACCTCCATGATGTGCTCGGCTGTGGAAGGGAAAGAATGGGACTGGAGTAAGTATTTGGGGGTGTCACTCACAGGCCCTCCAGCCCTCTGTGCCTGGGAAAGGCAATGCTCACTTTTGTGGTCAACCTTCAAGCTGAGGAACACCAAGGTGCTCAGCTCTGACCCATCGTTCCAGGGGCTGGTGGGGCCAGGGCTGTTGCAGGGTGAGGTGCCACTCTTGGACCATGTGGGGCTGGAGGGCTTCTTGCTCTCCTCGTACTTGCTGAAAGTCTGCAAGAGATCGGAGAAGGGGGCCAAGTCCCATCTGCTTGCTTGGACCTGTCTGGGAAGGCATGAGGAGCACCCTTGCTCATAGACAAGGACCTAGTTGTGTGCAATGCAGTGAAACCCATGGGATTTAATGTTCTAGCACTGACAGGGATGGGTTGGGTGTGTGTTGTGTCTCAGAAGTGGGCTGTCCATGGGGATCCCTGCTGAGAGTCCAAAACCAGGGTCTGGGCCAAGTGTGCTAGAGCAGAGCCCTGAATGCAGCTTGTCTTAAGCAGGGGTTGGGATCCAAGCAGTGGCCAGAGGGACACAACATGCAAGTCTGGGGTCTCATTGTCCATTTTTGCACATCTCATATGGATGCAGCTCATATGGGGTCATAAACATGGCTAAGCAACCTCACCACATGAGATACCACTGGACTTAAAAGATCAGGTTGGTGTCTAGAGGAAAAGGGGACTGAATTTGGCCAATAGGAGGTCTGGTACCTCTCCAGACTCAGCAGATCCAGTGGCTACAGTAAGGCCTCCCGAGGGTGAGGAAAAGCAGCCACACCAACCCTTCCCTCTCCAGCCTCAGCAGGGATTGACATCCACAGCTAATACCTCTCAACAGAAGAGAAGGACAGCAAGACATTCAAGAGGCTCCAACCTTTGGTTTTCCTCCCTCTTTCCACTAGGGACAATCCTGTACCCCTGGACTGGGTTCCCTGCAGCGATGGAATGTCTCACCTCGCTCCACACCAGCTCTTTGCATGTTCACCTGCAGCCCAGGAGTGGTGGAAACCTCCCTCTGCAGGTACATGAGCAAAACTAAGTGGTCCCCAGCTCATGGGGCACAGGACTGCTTAAATGGCAGGTTATCAGGTGTTTGAAGGGCATATGGGGTTCTTTTGTCTGGGAAGGTACAGGAGAAGGATGCTACTGGTGGTGGTAGTGCCCCACATTCCCGTCGCCTGGCTGTGCCCAGAAGGGCCCAACTGGCCTGAAGGGAGTTAGATGAACCAAACTCGGTGACAAAATGCAACCGCAGATGCTTGTTACCCAAACCAGCCACAAGCAACTGGAATTTCTAGGCCAAAAAGGTTTATCGAAGGGTTAAGCAGAGGGGTTAAGCACAGGATTTTGGTGGAGGAAAATCACCCACGAAAAGACACCTGCTCACAGCACCACGGTGGCCATGGGCAATGGATCCAGGCACTGGCAATGCTCTTGAGGCTTCAGCTTGGTATGCCAAGCATGACAGTCCCCAGGTGACCCCCACAAAGGTTCCTCCCCAGCCCCAAACCCTCCTCTTAGATGGCTGAGCCTCTAAGCAGGTCTTCAGTCCTTGCTCTCCACCCCTTGAAGGCAGCAGCTTCTCAGCTGCATCCTGCTGCATCATCTCCATTGCTCAGCCTTTTTTCTTACTCAATTCCTGTTCCCTCCTCCACCTCCAACACTTTTCCAGGATTTAAACCAATTTTTCCCAGTTTTCAACGTAGTGCTTTTCTAGTGAGATGTTTATCCAGAGGTTCCAGGAACCTCTTTTTTCAGCCTTTGCTACACCCTTAAATCCACAGCATACCAAAGGACATGCAGCAAGAACGTTCACATCCCCAAAAGCCCCAACCTTGGGATTTTTTGGCACTAGCAGGGAGTGAGGACAGCAGTTTAGCCCCACAACTCTTAGAGTAGAATCAGGAGAGCAAAGAAAAACAGCAAAGAAAAATATTATAAGGAAGCAGTGGGTACGACTTAATCTGGAAACAGCTTTATTGAAGAGTAAGAAGAGCTTCTGCCTCAGTTTATACAAAACCAAAACAAAACAAATGGGTCTGTGAACCCCTCATTATGCCAGTGCTGGAAAATCACCCCCCACCCTGGATCCCAAATTGGCTTCCCTCTCCAAAGGGATCCCCTACTTATGATGGTGATGGGCTATCTCAGCAGGGATCCCATGCCCTTGGTTCATCTAACCACCTCAGTCAGGGCCATTTGGCTGCACCACAGCAGTTTGAAGCATCAGTGCTGTGAAATGTCCCCACAGGGAGCTTGGAAATGTCAATTCGGGGATACTCAGGTGGTCCCTACCTGCTCTGGGGCCTCCTGGGAGCTTCTCAACCCATGTGTAGGCACAGAGCTGATGAAGTCACCAAGCCTGGATGCTACAGTCAACTTGCAAACTTGATTTTTATATAAAAATTATTTCTTTGTTGTGGGTTTTTTTTAAGCTGAGGACAACCTTTCCAGCAAGGTGGAAAGGAAGAAGCCATAAGGACTGACTCAAAATGAGGGAACAACTGGTGCAGGACCCCACCTCAGAAGTAATCAAGTTGGGAGTTGCTGCTTGTGACAGAGGACCTTGGCTGCTCCAGAATACTTGGAGATACCAGCAAAGGTCTTATCTCAGGAGGACTACATCTGGGATGGCCCCTAGGAGCAAGTGAAGGGGAAGAGTAAGACACAAGCAATTCTCGAGCTGCTGCTGTGAAGAGGAAAGGCTCAGGTCTGAGCACAGCTGAAGGGACCCCAGAAATGATGGGGTGAAGCTGTGTCTTCTGTGTGGCTCAAGAAGGAGGGAGATCTGTTGTTTCACTCACCACCGTGTCTTCCGAGCTGTCATCTGAGCTGGAAATGATGATGCTGGTATCTTCTGTGGAAGGAACAGGTGGATGCTGAAGCTTAAAGACTGTAGTTTTGGATCACACCAATTTTCCCATGGGAAGACAGATCTTATCTCCTGACTTTTGTAGCAGAGGACAAATGCTTCTACCGGGACCTTCTTTCTGATGTGCCCCAAGGTGGGGGCAACCTCTCCACTGCTGCTTCACCCCACGGACACCGTACCAGCCTCTCCAGAAGCTGCATTTCATCCTCCCTCCAGTTTGCAGCACTAAGCCCAGGACCTGTCACCAGGGGATGCTGCAGCAGGCTGGAGTGGGCCTGGGTGTCCTTGGGGAAGAAATCATGGTTTGCTACAAATTGTAGTGGTTTTACTCCAGGAAGATCCAGAAGCTCCTGGAGCAGAAGGCAGGGGAGTCTCTGCACACCTCCCCTGCAGCTATGTTCTTCCCTAGGCTTGAGTTTTGGCTGCCTTGGAGGTGGGATACGAGCTGGATGGAGCATCTGCATCCACCCCTGAGCACTGCTCTTGTATTTATCCCCCTGGGAACCAGCTCCCATCCTCTGTTTCTCTGACCCAGGGGAGGTTGGCCAAGGCTGTGAGCACATGGGCATGCTCAGAGGCTGGGAAAGATGGTGGACCCCCATAACCGTGGCAGGGGAGAGATGGGTTAACATAAAGAGCCACATCCCCAGTCCCTACCTGCATCATCAACGTGGCTGCTGGTGGCACGGATGCTGCGGCAGTTCTGGCTCGGTGTGGAGGTGCTGGGCCCCTTTCTGCCATCCCACTGTTTTGAACTCGGATCGATGGAGACCGGCGTGTTGTCACATTCCAGCTTTAGTACCTTGGGCGAGATCTGGCTGCCCCTTTCCAGGCAGGTTAACCTCCGCCTGGGCCATGTGGTGACGGGGAGAGTCTGGAGAGGAGAGCACAGGGGATGTAAGGTGCCAGGGTGGCATCTTCTGGTCCCCAGAGGCTCCTGCCTGCCTGGGATGATTCTTACCGAGCTTGTCTGCATGTCTTCAAGGCTAATGGTGAAGGTGGGTAAGACGCTCTGGCTCTCGGGCTGAACCGGCTCCTCTTGCTGCAGAGAGAGCATGGAGCAGCGTTAGGGTGAACCTCAAGACCAACAACCCCTCTGTGGGGCAGGGGTGTCCCTGAGCAGTGGGGGGACACACATCCTCAGCAGGGGGGAAACTGAGGCACAGCCCAGCCCTCTGGTTTGACTCAAGGCTTGTATCTGAGCTGCGTGTGTTTGGCAGTGGAGGGGAGGTTATGGTTTTCCCTGCTGAAAATAAGTGCTGAAGCAGCAGGCTTGGAGAAGTGGGATGGGGTAGGAGCGTGCCTGGCTAGTGAAAAATGATGGCTAAAAAGCAGGCTCTTCTCCACCCAGGCGGAAGCATCCCTGGGGGTTTGCTGCTGATGAAGAAATGAAAGTAATGGGCTGGGGAGGAGAAGACAGACCCGTGGAAAAGGCTTGCAAAGGTCAGAGGAAGGGGGATTCATGTTTTGGCTGCTGCAGGAGCCCTCCTTGCACAGCAGTACACGAGGATGAAACACAGACATCTCACCAGGTCGTTCTCCAGGGTGACCTCGACTGTGGGGACTTCTTGGGAATTAGTACCTGCAATGAAGAGAGCAGGGCTGTAATCCCAAACTGGAGCCTTCAGAGCTCCCACCAGGCCCCAGCAGACACCAGGCTGGGAAAAACAGGCCCATCAGCCATGGCAGGGAAGGGGCAGCTTTGGTCTCCTTTCCCATTCCCATCCCTTTGGTCTGGGATGGTGCAAGGAGCTTAGGAGCCTCTGGGGACCCAGAAATCAGCATCACCAGAGCCTGTCAGATTGGAGGGAGACCAAAAAGGTGCTCTGGCCATATAAGTGCAGGAGCAAATCTTTGTGCCAGCGGAAATAAGAACCCTACAAGGGAGAATCTGGGCTTGTTTTACTGCAGGGAGGTGGCTCTGAATCCAGACCTGGGTAATGGCTTTCTGAGCTGGCCCAAGTCCTGGGGGGTGGCTGGATCCATCCCCTTGGCAAGTCCTCACCTGGGTGCCCCGTGACACGCTCCACCAGTGCCTGCAGCCGGGTTCTGCACTCGGCCAAGTCCCCGGGCTG
>JAAGNO010020437.1:0-19736 GCA_033439905.1 Ceryle rudis
TTTTGTTGAGTTACTACCTAAAGTGCTGTAAAGTTAATTTATTATGTTTTCCATATAATTTAGTTAAATCTATTTCTGATTGGACTTTGAAAAACCAGGCATCTGTAGCAGACTTGATTTATTAGAAAACTAAAGAACAAATGTTAAATTCTAGTTATTGAAAAAAGGCTTCTTTAGTAGTGGACCTTTGTGCATAAAGTTTGACATCCTCCTATTTGGAATATTACATTTAACTAAAGCTATTTTGAACAATGTTGAGGAAGATGAAAGATGCATCTTTTAATTCATTCTGTATTTTATAATGGTTTTATAGCTACTGTCAATAGGTCTAAAAGTCAGAAAGACTGTCTGGTAGATGAGAACATTAGGTTCCCAGTTTCTGGTTTGTTACTGAATGCAAGCAAAAATCCTTCATCCTGTTACTTGAATAGATAATTGAAATATAGAACTATGGCTGCAATGTGAGGAGTGTTCTCTTTTTTTATTATTTATTTTCCATAAGCACCACCAATATGCCCTTTCCACCTACACTGCCTGGATTGCAGTGGATTGCAGGCTGGCCAATTAACCACATTAACAGCTAATCTGGGATGGAATGAGTCAGTGGGAATAAAATGACATCTTTGTGATGCCTGTTTCAAATGCTCTATCTGTGTGGGTTTAATATGATAATCCAATTAACACAGGAGTAGGCTTATGTGGCAACCATTTTGTTCTGTATTTATAGTAATGATTTTGAGTTTAAAATGTATCCATGTAGGCATACCTCTATATTAACAGACAGCATAGACTGACACTCTGGCCGGAACAACAATGGTGGTGAATTAGCCCTGTGCTTTATTATGAAGGATGGCTTCAAGTACTCTCAGTAGAAAACAGTAGCACCATTTTCTATTCCACTACAATCATGACTAGAAACAAAAATAACTTTGTTATGAAAAGAGTTATTCTCTTTTCCCTAGATGGGCACTAAGAGTTTGAAATTTATCCTAGACTCAGGACAGGAGAAATAAGTTTAGAATGAACAAATGTCACCACTGATTCAGGAAGAATCACACATGGGAACACCTTTTCATCCTGCACAAAGAAACTGCAGAGACTCAATTTGTAAAGCTATTAAAATAATTGAAATCAGCAGCTGAATTTAAGAGGAAGAAGTTGTTTTCATTTGCCGGTTTTTAAAATGAGAGACTAGAGTCTGGTACAACTCTAAGTGAACAGAAGGAGTTTTATACAAGCAGTCATTCATAGCCCTGGGGAAGCTGAAGCAAAAAGTATCCTACTGCAAACTTAGATTCTTTCTTTATAGGACATGTATTTTTTCAGTGCTGTCTGTATGTCTCAACCATATACAGGTTGGTACTTTTAGAGTGATAACATGGATTTTGTTTTAAAAAAGAGACTGAAATTCATGTCATAGTCCTTAAACTTATCAAGAGTCTATAAAATGCTGAACAAAACATTGCTCAAATGACAGAATTGGGAAATCCAAAAAGTCCCAAGTTTTCTAGAAGTTCTGTTTAAAATGCTAAAAAGAAAACTAATAATCATCTTCACTTTGTTTGTTTAACAACAGACTGTTCACAACATTGTGCTTCAAAATGACAAAGCAGTGTGTTGGGCTCTCAATCCTGCAATGCAGTCTTCCAGAAATCCAGCCAGCCACTGCAGAAGCACTTCCACCATATAGGCAGTTTCGGTGGCATCTGCTGTGAGACAGGGTCTCTTCCTTGCTTTTTGATGGCAATCTCTGTGAGGTAGTGATGATGTTGATAGCAGTATCCTACTTGCTGTGCCTCAGAGGTACAGCCAGGTTTGCATTACAAGAGGTCTAGTGAGAGGCTTGATCTGCCAGATGATGTCTTGTATTGTTTTCCTCTTCTGACACCTCTGCAGAATTCCATAAGATTTCATGTTGTTCTTAATGCTGTTTGACATCAGCATAAAGATACACATTTGTTTTTAACACAGAGATCTGGGCTGAAATTCCTCTAGTTGGTAAACCTCTAATTTGTTATTTTCTTTCTTAAGGATGTTTTAATAAAGGAAAATTGACCAGCAGCCTAGACACCAGCTAAGGCCCTGCTCAGTTTTGGACAGTGGGATATGAAGCCTTTCACATCAAAAACTGCAGGCTCAAGGCACCATCATTATTACCTGGTTGTCTTTCCGCTGGCTTTTTAAAATGTTTTGTGCCCTTAACTACTTTGTAGGAAACTCATTAAGAATTTCTTCCGTTAGCATAAGTACATGCAGGTCTTTGAGGCTTACTGCAGTTCCTTCTGGGACACAATTCCTTCTCAGAAAATCACTGCTGCAAATGACAACCCAACTCTGGTAGCCCCTCTGTGGATTTAGGCAGCAGCCTTGTGCAGGCAACAGGGGCAACTCAGAGCAAAGCCTTGCTGTTCCCCACAATTGACTGTGCACATGGGACTGTACAAGTGCACTTGCAGAGCCTCATATGACTGACCAAAGGGGACAGACTTCATCCTGAGCTGAAACATTCATTTGATTATAAACCAGTAAGTGATTTATCCCTAAGAGCAGAACTATCCCATGCTGAAGTGAGCCTATCTACCCTCCATCACATTCTGATTTGAATGGTTTCTGTCCCTGAGTGCCAGCTGCACGTGTCCCCTGGCATCTGTATTTCTTCCTCACACAGCTACTCAGTGGGACTGGTGTGCTTCCCCCTACATTCCATTTCAGTCATCTGTTCAACATCTTACTTTAGAGTCTTCTGCCACAGGCTTTCCTGACATGTGATGCAGGTGAGCCTCCTTAAAGTACTGGGGATTTGTTGATGCTCTTACCTTTACAGGAGTTCTGGTTTTGCCTGTGGTACTTACATCTGCAATTGGCTGCCCCAGGATACTTAAAGAAATTAGTAGAGGGATAGAAACAGGGAGACTCACAATCTACTTGCGAATGATTTGTGAGCAGGGGAAGTAGTGAAATCATTGAGCAAATTATCTGCAATGACTTATTAGTCCTTCTCTAATTTGAAGTCTAAGCTGGAAAATACATAGCAGATTTCACAAAGGCTTTTCTCCAGCATTCATCATGATCAGCAGTTTACATACACCCCTCTTCATAGAGAAGCAAAGTAGCTGCCAAGTAACTTCATTCACAACTCAAACTTTATCACACGCATCCCTTCCCACTTCTACTCTGTGCCAAAAGTGTTTCTAGTTATTCATGTATTTTGCTAATCTACCCATGCCTATTAAGTCATGATATGTGGAAGTGGGGATGGAAGCAGCATTCACTGCACCTGAGCTTACCTCTCCTGGGGTTGGATACACAAAACTCCAGAACTGGGCTTTGAGAATAGTTCATGCTGGTAACCCCCTGACTTTGTTGTTCCTGAGAGGAGGTGCATTTATACTGAAAATCATGTCTGTCAGTCGAAACAGAAACCCTGAGAACCACCCTGACCTGACCCCCTTGAATCCAAGGGCAGGTTTTACTATGCCTCTTCCCTGACCAAACTTTCAAGGGAGCTTTCAAGTCTTTCCATTACATTCAGTAACCATTTGATTAGGTTGAGAAGGTGGAGATAAAATTACAGGCCTTGATGCAGAAAACTTCATCTCTGACCTTTTTGTTGCATTACATGTTATCTCCTGGCTGGTTAACCTGCAAGCAACCAGGAAGAGCTGTATTGCTAGCTCAGGCTGGCAGGAGTCCTCCCAGGACATTTTCTAAGTAACTTCTTACTTTTCCACTTGCATCATTTCCATTATGTGTTCCTTGCCTGGCTTTGTCTTGAGGAAGGCTGTTCCTGCCCAGTCCTGCCCAGCTGTGAACCAAGACTGTGGGGCTTATGGGAAGAAGCTCCTGCCTGGTAGGGGGGTACTTGTGTCTGCCACTTTTACCTGAGGACCACTGCTGCCATGAAGATCTTAGCTTCATGTCCATGTTATGCTGAGGGATGAGCCAGAGGGACACACAACATGAATGATGGTTACAGACAAAGGAGGTGAGTCTGAAAGGAGAATTTGAGCTTTCTATTTTCTATGCAGAGTACTTAAGCATTTTTCTTAAGCAACATGAAAGGCATGATCTCATTTGCCTGTTACCAGGTGCCATAAAATGTTATCCTCAGCCAGTCATCAAGAGCTGAAATTATTAATTGTATTTCCACATTTTGATGATTTCCAACATTATTACAACAGTAGATTAAATGTTAAGTACCCTAGGTGTTTTATCGGTATCTATAATTAAAATTAAAAGACATGTAGTCACTTTATAGCATGTAACTGGGTTATCTATAGATAGCATAAGCCTGAAGAGCTCTTGTGATGGAAACCAGTGGCAAACTTAGAAAGGCAGAAGTTGAGGTTGAATTTGGAGGCTAGATCTTCAACTGCTGTAAAGTGTTGAGACTTCTTGAAGGCACTAGAGTTTTCCTGATTTAGGGTAATAATAGATCTGGCCTGAGGAGGTGGGTAATTTTAAGTTAAAGTCTGTTACCAACGCCCAAGGATCACAAAACCAGTCAGGATCTGAACCATGTTAGCTGTCTGTTGCAGGAGGAGGTGAATACAGGAGATGTGTATTACACAGTAATTAAGGCTGGTTGAAAAAAAAGAAAGTATTTTCTTTGGTATTCAGCTAAATTATTACTTTTGATCATAATCTTCTGGAACCCAGGAGGAACAAAAGCATCTGATGTTTTTATTTGCTCTTTGGTACCTGTGGTGCTCAAGAACAAATACAGCTCGGCAGACAGAGTGCCTCAGGGGTAGGCTGTCAGGACTTTCTCTTTGCAGAGAAACATTACATCTCTATTTCTAATTAGGAGAGGCAAATTTTGAGGTATCAAAACCTAAGAAATGGAATGATCTTTTTCTCTGTCTGTGGCTCTGCTATGCTAGGTTTACCCTATATTTGGCCAGATTCACTGGCTTCATCACTGTTATATCCATGATAGTGCTGTCTGCCCTTGGGCATCACTCAGAAGATAGCAACAGACAGATGAGATCCCACCAAGAACAACCTGCAGTGCACCTTGAGAGTGGCCAGGACTTGCCAGCTTGCCTTACTCAAAACAGAGTGGGACTCCTTCCAGGCTTAGTGCTGTAGGTAAGTGATTCTGGGAGCTGTTATTCAACAGAGAACAGCAAGCTGTCCTCATTCTACCCATGCTGTGTGCAGGAAGGTGACCCAAAACATGAGACAGGAAGCACTGTGGCTCCAGACTGAGTGGGAGCAGTTGACACAGGCAGCTAAAACGCAACAGCCTTGGGCTCAGGTGTGGGATAAAATTACTATATGGGTAAAGCCTTAGCCATATTCTTAGCTGCTAAATGATTATTTTGTTAGCTATGCTTACAAGAATCAGTCTCCTTCAGTGAGTTGTGTCATTGTTTTTCAGGACAGCTGAGATTTGAGGCCAAACTGGCTATTTGTCCACTTACCAAGGAGAGCTCTGCATCACCTGGGGAAAAATACTGGCTGCAGCCTGTGCCTTAGGGAGCATTCAGGCCATAGCTCCAGTCATTGCAGCAACATCATACTGCCGATACTAGGCAGGTAAAGATGCTCCAGTGTCTTTCTAAGAAGGTACTTGAAATGTCACTTTTTCCAAAGGCAGGCTAGATTTGTTCACTGCTTGAATACTGATGATTATCAGAAGTGTTCAGGACAGCCACAGGGCAACTAAGAAATGTGTGGACCTCAGAATGCCTGCATATTGCATTGATGTATTGCACCATGTAGACTGTTACAAGGATACTCACTCAAGCTAACTGCTACAGGAAAGTTCTTCCTCATAAGCAGAAAAAAGATGAGACAAAAAAAGTTAAGAAGATTAATGTTGGAAAGGAAACAGAACAAAGGAGTATAACAACAGCATGAAAAGCATAAAAATGTGTCTAGGACATCTGGCAGACTGATGTAACTGGATCCAGATTTGAATTCTGCCAGATGGCTGAGGAGAGCTGGCATTCAGATTTCTTAGTCTGTGTGAAGAAGGACCATATTTATGAAATTCTCTCAGTGTCTTAAAGCTTTAATCTGCATTACAGATAATTTCTAGTCCTAGAGGAGAAAGCTTGAGGAACAGGCTAAGCACAAGTTTGGGTCCCAGCTTCTATTCTACCCTTATGTTCCTCCTGGTTTCTCATCTACTTCCACTGTATCTCTGCCCCCTCCCACCCCAAGTGTTGTAGGTACTTTAAAATAAAGTTTTTTTCTATGCACTAAATCATTACTCATTTGAAAAATAATATACAGCATGACTAGATAACCCATCCCTGGGGAACTCTGTGGAGAATGAGGTTAAATATCCATTGAAAATGGTTTTCTAGCTGGAAGTTTATTCTTACTTTCACCTAATCCCACGAGAAACTCTCTTCCAGATCATCTTGGGGACCTACCCATGCCCTAGCCTTTCTCATCTGGCAAGAGTGGTCAAAACCCTCACACATCTAACTCCAAAGTTAAGGGAGCCTTATTTTAAGAGGGTACCAATGTAGTTCTGTTGTTTGACCAGTGGGAGGCCCTTAGAGACCATCAAGTCGTCACAGTCTGTAAAAATTACACTTGGAATTCCTGTAGCCCTCTTTATCTGCAGATCTGCAAGTTCTTCAGAGGTTTTGCGCCTGTGGTCCCAATTTTACAGACTAGAGATATAGACAGACAGGAGAGAGGACCTCCCAGTCATTGGAAAATAAATAAATCACAATAATTTGTGAGATTTTACAGAATATAGAAAAGGGTAATGTCCCTTGCTTCACAAACAATAACATCATATTAATACATTTTTATTGTTGCTTTCTTAAACATTTGGTTTGCCCTAGAAGTTGCTTAAGAAAATTAAGCTTTACAGCAATTTCTGTCATTTACTGTCATAAACATTATTACACTGAAAAAAAAAACAACTCAAAAACCCCAAACTGTGATTAATCTCTTTTTTTTTCTGGTTCCAGACAACCAAAAATCCAATAGAAGTATTTTGACTTGTTCCTTTGAACAGCTGCTTCAAACACTGAGCCATTGTTATAACTTTCTGGATCACCTCCTCTGTTTTCTATTTGGTTTATTGATATAGGTTTGAAACACAGAAATTCCTGTCAGAAGGCAGTCCTTGTAGCAGCTGTGATTTAACCTGGAAATGTCTCTGCAGCCTGTTGAGCTAATTAATCTTCTAGTAAGGAATGAAAAGTTGGGAGTTACCATCTTTCATAAATGCGTTGAACTTTGGTCTCAGCTGAATCCAAAAAACTTTGCTCTGATGGTATCAGTCCCTCCAATAGCTAGAAGCTACAGGGTATGTCAAGCAAGGAAGACTCCTTAGGCTGGATGCCAGCTTTTCTGCTGGATAAAACATCCATATTTCAACTCTTGCAGAAATATCTGTTTAGCAAGATGATGATAATGTCCACATTGATCTGCTTGCCAAGATTGAAATGCTACTTTTTTATATTATGGGATAAATGGAAAAATGCACAGGAATAGCATTACACACTATGAAAAAATATACCTTGAGTAGAATAACAAAAAAACATTGCAATGCTCCAAGTCTCTCTCTGAAGGTATGTGAAATAATTTGTTAATCAAGAATATTTTTTTTCTTACATGTTCAGGTTATGATAAAAGCATGCAAACTGGTTGTAAATTATGGCAATGGATTGAAAATTTTATTTTTTACACTCCTTACAGTCTGTGAAAACGTCCCTTAACTGTTGGACTGCAATACTTACTGCTCCTGTTGGCAGCCTCAGTTTGACCCTGATTCTGCAGCGTGTTGGATCTCCAAAATTTGTTAACAGGAGCAAAAATGAGTGTTACATACATATTAGCTAAAGCAACTAGGCTGGAACTTTCTGTCTGGGTAACAGACATCTCTTTTATTTATATTTACCAATCACATTTCACCGTTCCCCAAATTTTCCCAATCTGGGCCAAATGGCATTCAGAGCTTTTTGAACAGGAGGGTCATGAAAATACAGGTGATGTGAAGGAAAGCTGTGCAGGAAAGTTCTGCAGATCTTTTTGCTGGTGTCAAGACAATTCTTGCAAAATTATGGGATTTGTCCTTCTGAATAGGAAGAAAACAAAGCATTCCAATTCTAGCACTGTCAGTCAGCTTCACACAGAGTGCCAACTTTCAGACCCCTCCTGCAGTCAAGTACATATCTGTAACCATTTAACTATGAATATGAGTAGCCAGCTCCAGATAACAACTTTTGAAAACTTGATGAGTAAGGATTACTGCAGACAGCCCTGCAAAGAGAACAGCAAGAGGTAACATGACTGCAAAGGGTGAAAAGGAAGGCCCACCTCTAGCTCTTAGGAGTGCAGTGAGATTTGCAAGTGTTAACTCTTAGGCATATCATAGCTTGAAAGAAAAAGGTAAATACACTGACAGTTTCTTCTCTGAGACTGTCCGGGTGTCAAAGTGTACCACATAAAAGCCAGAAATTGAACAGATTGATTAGAGATTGTAAGATGTCAAAGAAATGAAGAAAAAAGAAAAAAAAAGGCATGCATGCAGCACCTGATCAATTCCTATAGAAGATGCATACTGACATTTGCTGCGAGTTTGCTCATCATTTTGCACCAGGCTTTCCCAAGGATGTAGATTTATTCTAAGTGAAGAAACAGGGCAGCTGTCTGTGAAGGCCACAACAGAGGAAGATCAAGACAAGACAGCAAGCCACCAAAGGAAGGAAGCAGACAGAAGAAAGCATCTCGCTTCCCTTGAGTTTCCTAGAATGATGGGAGATGAATATGTGAAAAAGGAAAGTTCAACAAAGGGAACTGTAACAGTGAGCAAGAGCGGTTAATATTGTTGTGTTTTAGTCTTTCATGGAAATAATGGAAAAATAGGGCATTTTGAAGTGACTTCAGATCATCTACTTCATTCCTCTGTCCAAGACAGGATCACCTACACTTACACTGTTTCTAACCAATGTTTGCCTAAACTGATGTCAAGAAAAACATCCAGGGATGGATTAGAAAATGTTGATTGAAGCCGAATCAAAGTTGAATAGAGCAGAGAAATTATTCTACATGTTTTTCCAGATATTTCTATTTATTGTATTACCTTGTGTTGTTTTGTGTATTTTTTTTTTTTGCCACAGACTGACATTGCCAACGGCTCCATGTTCATCTCACAACCACCACCAGATCTCATTTTCCAGAAAAGCAGTCCTCCAAGGGGTTCTTTGTCCTGCCATTGTGATTAGCAAGTTAGCTTGCCCCACTAAATATAATCTCAGTTTTTCTAGGTTGTTTTCCCAATTGGTCATGGCAATTCAGAAGTGCAATCCTGCCCTCAAATGTGCCTTCAGCCTTGCCTAAAGCAGTGTGCCCTGCAGACTTCTTAAGTACAAACTGTCTGATCATCTCAGTTATTATGGAAAGTACTGGGCAAAACTGTATTCAGAAGAGACTCCTGCTGAACTCTGGTTATTATTTGACAATGAATTCTTGATAGCATCTTTCTGAATATTGCTTTCCAATCAGTTTTTCATCCACACAATCACTAGCTATCACAAAAATCTTTTCAAAAGTGAAGTCATATGCAGTATCTAGTGCTTCCTCCCCTCCTCTCTATGAATCTGCTACCCCATTATAGAAAGTAATTAAATTGTTTTGATATAAATTCTTCTTGACAAATCATATTTAGTTGATGAATCATTATAAACTTGTTTGCACATTAAAAACCAGTAACAACAGCTTTCATATATGCCTGGAGATTACAAACTCTTTACTTACATTTTTGTTTTTCCACAGTTATTTTATTAAATGAGAGGCTAACAAAAGGAATTACAGGAGATTTCTGTTTTCTGTCATCCACAATCAAACCTTGAGAATCAAAAAGAGCTATGCTCTTAGCCTTAGAATACCTGTTGAGTTTCTTTAGCCCTCCTACCTGTTAGTTTGCTTTACCACCTGCGTTTTTATGAGCAGTTTGGGAAATATAAGTCTTTGCAAGTAATATTTTAACAGAAATCTTTAAGAGATATTCCAGTGTTTTCCTGGTTTATAGTTGTTGCAGGAAATCCTTCTTCAAAATACTTGGACTTCAAATCCAATGCTTTTACATTGCAAAGACCATGCTTCTCTCTAGGTTCCCTGTGTGCATGGAAGAATACAGGTTACTCAGGAGTTCCCAGCTATGCTGTTTTATCTGATCCCACTACTGACAGAAAGATGGAGTGTTCTTGATTTCACCTGAATCTACTTGGTCCACCTCATATACAGGTCTATCAACCAAAAACCCAACCAAACAAAAACGTTGTGTCCTTATATATGATAACTCAGATCAGCTTTCCAGTAACAAGAATAGAAAAGAAGTAATTAAGAACTCCATATGAAATCAGGCTTAATAGCAGAAGGCCTGTGAAATAACTTGTTCTATTGCCCTTGGGAATTCCCAACATGTGCCCAGTGTTTTGAGCTATGGTCAGCCTTGCATCTGCATCACTCTCTTCTCAGTGTTGCCTTTGATTCTGACTAGTGCTTGTCTCCCCTTCTTTTCAGTAACTTACAAATACAGAGGACACAAACACCTAAATCCTATCCAGAATTGTCTTCTACAGTGAATATAGATAATTTCTCCTACAGCTTCTAATGAACTGACCATGTAAGTGCTATTAATTTCTTTCGCTAGACCTGGGCAGCTGGGATACCTTATGGTTAGTATCCCTTCAATCTCAGCCAGTGTGCCTCTTTGCTGTTTCCTTACTTTCTGCACCAGCCTCCTCATCCAAGACATTCTGTGTTTTCAAATCTGCTATTATATAAAATGCTGCTTAAACATGCAAAATTGTGATTTAGATCCATTACCAGATTTCTACAGATGTGCTCAGTACATACTAACAATTGCTGTGTCTGTATGAGTTACAAACTTTTCTCCCATCTCCTCCTGGTTGTTACTTGCTTGCCAGGGTGCTGTGCATCACAGCCTAGCTGGAAGGAGCTCCTGTGGAAGAGCATCAGCCATGAACTGCTTTCTCAAATGGGCAAACATGCAGCAACCACCTTACAGGAATGTACATTCTTTCTTAAATAGATAAGGAGCTGGCACGGGAATGGATGAAGTTCTAACCTAAGAAAACAAATATCACTTGGCCAGGAAAAAAATTGACTGCAAGAAAAATACGTTAGGGTGTTTTTAGCAGAAAGAAATGTCAGGGATGTTTTAAACCCAATATAAACTATGTCGTAAAGATTGATCTTTGTGACCTCTCTTCTGACTTTTTTCTGCTTAAAGAAATCCAGCTTTTACTTTAAATACCTCTTCAGTGTATACTTTCTCTAAAACATTCAAATCCTAAAGATAGGAAAGTATTCTAAATGAAATGTTGAGTCTCTTTATCTAACTTTCGTTTCATGTCAACGAGATAAACTTTGGTGGTTCTTTAAATACTTGCAATATAATTATTTTGATAGAATTATACTAGGTCTTTTAAAACATTTTTTTATTTAATTAATTCCTGATATCTTTTTTATTGTGATAACATGAAGACTAACATACAAATAAGTCAGCTGAATTCTCCTGTCAATATAATTCTTAATTGGCAATACATTAGCAAATACCTCACCAAACTCAGCCACAAAAATTGCTTCCCTGAGGTTTTAAAGAAGAAATTCTATTGACTGGGAGACAGAATGGTCTATTAAACACTATAGATTCTTTTCAAGAGCTAATCTGATACTGAGTTTCTATTCAAACACTGGAGATTAAAATCACTTTTCAGAAATATAATTGAATAAAAGAAAGTTATAGCTCTAAATATACAGATAATTTCCTGAGAGGTCTTGGGCAATTTCCAGCTTTACATGCTGCAGGTTGTATAATGAAGAGCCGCAGGTATGTTTAACATCAGCCTAGAAATATGCTGTTTGAATGAGAAACCATCTTCAATCAATTATGTCAGAAGGAGGCCCCAGGAAACCCCTCTATGTGGAAAAAAACAGAACTTCATCTCCTGCCTCACATTGACAGTGCTTATCCAGTTTCCTTGTTTCAGTTCTGCAGGCAAGTGAAAGAAATGCTCTTTAGAGGGGAGAACCAAAACAGCTCCAGCGCCTGTGATGAAACCTGGGTTGTCCCTGCAGGGCTGAGGTGAAGGGGACCAGGGCTTCTGCAGAGGACAGTGTTTGGACTATGTGGTACTAGAAAGAGAGGAGGCTCAGGTGCATGAGGGGAAATAACTAGATTTAGGAGATTTCCTTAACTGCCCTTTGGCCTCACAGATCCTTGAATAGCTTGTGATAACTGGTTTACTTTTTTTCTTAATCTTTCATAAGGTTTGTCTATACACAGACATGTTCAGCATGATACACCAAGGAGAACTTGAACGTTCAAAATTAATTTTACCTGTACATAAGATGTTGGATTTATGATAGTCTGAAGTAGAGCTCCATACTAGTTTGGGAAATGAAATACTTCGGTCCTTCTTGAGGGTCAATTTTCCTTGGAAAACCTAATCCCTTTTAGAAGTACTTCAAAATAAAACATATGAAAAGGGCAGAGATTCAAATAATTATTATTTCTTGCTTGTGTTCTGTTTGACTTTTTCTTTGGTTTCTTAAACTTTCTTTGACAGAACACCATTTTCAAAAGCTAGCAGTATTAAGCTTGTCATTAATTTTCATGTATGATGACATGTTGTGGAAAGCCCAATACAACAACAACAAAAAGGAAACAATTTCCCTGATTTAGGATTAAAACTTCAATTTACTTACTTTACTTACTTTTTCTATGGTATTACATGTTTACTTAATAAATTGTCTGGCACTCGAAACAGAAAGACCCCACTTTATACTGTGACAGAGTTTTTTTCTGAACAGATTAAGCTTCGCTTGTTGTCACAATAACAGAATTATGGAAAAAAACATAATCTGTGACTCCCACATTTTATGAGTCAAAGTTGCTTCAGCTTTTTCATGCTTGACTGTCTCTGAGTTCTGCTGAAGACTCTGTGGCCCTCATGTGCCTGCAGAGAGAAGTCTTAAAATAAAGTTGCGTTAAGGTTAAGTCTCTGAGTTTTTTTCCAATGTGTACTCAAGGTCAGTATAGATACGTAAAATATGTTTGCACATGCCACTGTCTATAGTCACATTTCATTCATAATCAGCATACTGACAGAACCTGGTTTATAGTCTACCCACCATGACAAATAGACTGCACAACAGACAAAACCAGAAAAATGCTTTCTCCATTAAATAAGGGATTTATTTCAACATACCAATTTTCTTGCCTTTAAATTGTTACTTTTTCAATTTTATTTTTATTTAAGTTTTATTTTAAATATATTATTTGTGATTATTCTGGCAAATTCATTCTTCTCCCTGCTAGTAATTTCAGAGAATCTACAAATTCTTAAATCACTGAATCAAAATTCTGCGACAATTTAAATAGTGGTTCCAAACAAATTGGAAACAGATACTTGTTACCTCCATACCATTACCTGTATGTAAAAAGAATGTTAATCCTGGGAGAGCAGCTATGCCAAGGTGCAAGTTGTATGATTAAAATAAGCTATATGCATTCTTCAAAGGACTTTTATTGGAAAATTCCTTCAAGCTTGTGTCCTGAGGTTCCTTTTATGTGTCACAGATGTTGACAAGTATTTTCAATAGAGGGAAAGCACACATCAGAAATAAAATATTCTGTAGCTAGGTGACAGAAATGGTCAGAAAAACTAAACCAAATAATCCTTCACAAATAAAACTGTTATTTGCATACGTATCTTTCCCCTTCCCTTCCTATCTTGCTTTAACAATCTCCCTTAATTCAAGGTAAGACAAGAAGACAACAGTTTGTTTCTGGAGGTTACAGCCCTAAAATGACCATGTTTGTCTATTCTCTAATTGCATATGCTATTTCCAAACTTGAGAGTGATTTAACTGCCTTATGTCTTAAAAAATACCAAGGAAATAGTGGCTGTGGGTTGTGTTCATAATTCTGAAGATATTTCTTAAAAATAGGCTAAATCAGATTTATAAAGCTATGTCAGACATTCATCTATCAACTTGTGCAGATTTGATTATCTCAGGGGAAAATCCCTACTGGAATGGAATTTACATTACGCAGTATTCCTGATCAAGATTCAGTATGTGTAATTAATTGTCAGATGGAAATTAGAATGCAACTATTTACTGAGGTGAGTCATGTTTCCCTGGAAGAGAATATCCTTGGTGTTTAGGAAACACTAAAGGTAACATATTACATCAGCACTTATTCTGAAGTAGCTCTCTGCATTATACTGGAATTTAAGATTATTTTTTTAATATCACATTATGTTTATATAAAAACTTTCTAGACTGTTATATTCTGAGGCACAAGCCTGTTAGCTATTAATCTGATGCCTTTATTTTCTGTTTATCAAGAAAAATGTTGCTATACTACCAGCGTTGTTTACAAAAAAAATAGTTGATTTGTATCACCTGCTTTGTTTAAGTTACTCATCACTTTTTACTTGTTCTTGTGAGGGCAAAATTTTCTTGAAGGTCAGTATAATTCTTATTTTCAGAATTTATGCCTGTCTGCCAATATTCAGTGTGTGGCCAAGACTGCTCTTGTAGCCTCTAGAAACCTGCCCAGTTTTGGATTTGCTATCAGACACACAGCAGGTACAGGTTGTTTTTCCATAATGACAAAACATCATTCTTAGGACTGTCAAGGTTTTGCCTTGGAGGTTAGCTCATAGGTTGAAACAAAGGGTGCTCCTCACAGGAATATGTCTGAGCACAGAACTCTCACTGGGGTATTTTTTAGCAGCACTTGGAGTTGGGCTCATCTGTCTGCAGGGTTATACTGCTTCCAAAATGCCATTTCCCATGGTTCCCACTGCTTTGAATGCCCTCTCCATCCCCCCACCTTGGACACCCAAGGTTGGTTGGATATCTGTTGTCACCATGGCTGCCCAAAAGCTGTAAAGACAGAGGGCAGCATGTAGGAGAGGGTTGTGGAGGAGATCCTTAGTTGCTTTGGGGGCAGGAGCATGGGCTGTGTGGAAGGCCTGGTCAGGAGAAGAGTGACTTGCTGGCCATGGGGCATAGGGCTAGGCCAGGGAAAGCACTTTCTTGCACATGAGCAGATGTGAGGTTCGCATTGGCCTGCAATTAACCTATCCTCATGAAGAAAAAGGACTTTCAGCCAATTACTCATTTATAAAACAATGGACAATGATTAGGATGCTGTTTGGCTTCCCAGGGGGCGAGTCGAGTCACAGGATGAGACACAGTGTGGAAAACCTCATGCTCATGATGTTCCCACTTGCTGCTGCTGCTTAGCTTTCAGCCAGAACGTCTGCCAGTATTTCTGCCACTCGGACTTGCAACCTATGCTGTGGGAAGCGAGGCCGTTTCATTTTCCTGAAGCTGTGTCTCTCCAAAGCCACCGTCAGGAGCCTCAGCTGGTTCTTTCCTCTAGTGAAGTGAAAATTAATACTGTCTCACTGATTAAAATGTACCTCAGCTTTGCCAGTCCCACTCTCCTTTGTGGCTCTGCTCTGCCCTGTCCTTCGTGTTACAATCCTTATAAGTTGTATTTGGCAGATATTTGCCCTGAAACTTAATCACACCTACCATATATCACGTATATTTTCTGTTATTAGGCCTGCAATTTGCTGCTGTCTGGCCGTATCCCAACAGATGATTTATGTCCCAGCAGTGTTATTACCCTTGTAACTGACATTTCATACTGTTTAGCATCAGCTCATCATCGTGCCTCAGGTTGAGCTGAAGAGCAGCAAGGCTATAGAGCTGTATTGAGTATAAGCCTGGAAACACCATGGCAGGTTTACCTCCAGCTCCATGACTGCAGGGACCTGCTACCACAGGCTGCTCCCTCCTTCCTGCTTCTTCAGTCTCAGCTCAAGGACTCTTAATTTGCAATTTGAAGCCACGCAGCTCTCCCTGTGCAATTTCTCACTTCCGGAAAGAGTTCAGATGTTGATGTAATGCTAAAAGATCACTATCAAAAGTATTTTTGCAGTACACTGTACAAAAGGAGGTAAGTTTATGAAGGAGATCTGTCTCATGAGCGCATTTTGGGAGTCTGGAAGACAGAGAAAGCAATACTTCTGTTTGAGGCTATGAGTATTTAAAAAGCAAACAAATGGCTCCTTGTAGGGCCTTGAAGACTCATACTGTCTGTGGCAGGGTAAGAGGTCCATAGCAATGAGGCCAGCATATAAGGTTTAGACTAGATACTACGAAAAAATTCTTCACGGAAAGAGTGGTGGGATATTGGAATAGGCTGCCCAGGGAGATGTTTGAATCGCCATCCCTGGATGTGTTTAAGAATCGCTTAGATGTAGTTTTGGGGGATATGGTCTAGGGGTGAACTTGTAGAGTAGGGTGAATGGTTGCACACGACGATCCCATGGGTCTTTTCCAACCTAGATGATTCTGTGATTCTGTGATATCTTTGGAGACTGCTGTTCAGTGGGGGCTTGGGCAGAAATGCAGCAGCCAGGGAATCTTCAGCCCCAGCACTTCTGCCCTGAGGTGATCAAGCACTTGTGACATGTTGAAGGACACATGGAGATATCATTCTGTATCCCTCTCCCTTTCTATTTGCAAGTTCTCCCCTGATTTTTTTTTTTTTTTTTTTGGCTCGTTTGTGTCTGTATTATAGATTCAACTTAGTCATAAATGCTAATGAAGACTTTTTCCTTAACGACTCCTTAGGAACATTAAGTTTATGTTACACTTGATTTCCTCAAGACATGCTTATCGAGGGTGGCCTTTGCAGCATCCTTACAGAGTTACTGAAGGCTGCCTGGTGCACACCCAGGCTAATAATTTCTATTATCTGCTCAAAGGCTGCACTGATGGCCACGCCTTGCTCTAAGAATACAGACTTTTCCCCACAGAAGCAAACCCACCACATTCAATAGTACAGTTCTAGTGCTGCTGCAAAACCTCTGATATAGTATCAAGCCAGAAAGAGAAGACACATGACATTAAGCATAGTTTATTGGATTTCAGAAAATATTTACCTTCAGTTCACTTATGCTGCTTAGCAGAAGGTTAAGCCTGGGCTCACTCCTACCTTCTGTCTCATTGTTAATCTATACCATGAACCGATCTCCTAGTGAATTCTCTCCACTAAACACACAAGAATGAGCCTGATAACCACATACTAGTGCTTTTAATTCATAAGGGATCAAACCCTATCACTCATAAGGTTGCTCTACATGTACTTGTCTTAAACACAGGGCATGAGACCAGTATACCAGTCTGAATTTACAGAGTTTTTTCTAGACCTTTCCAAAAGCCATTGGTTTTAGTGAAGATTGGGTTGGCATATATATCTGAGGAATCTTCTGGGGAATAATTACAAAGTCTGGGTAACCTGAACATATTAGTTCAGAAAATGTTGAAATGAGGTATGTGGGCAGTTTAATAATTCTGTAATATTATTCAAAGGGGAAATTCCACCTTCCTGTTGAAAATCTTGTTTTTCGTGGCAGCATTTTGCTATGGAAAAACATTATTCACAAATTCAAAAAGGTCTTGTGTTTTCTTGTATACAGTTAGGATAGATAGGAGGAACAAACTGTGTTTATATTGACTATGAAACAAATTATCGTGCCCAGTCTTGGGGCACACTCATGTTTTTATTTTTCAAAGCATTTCACTACGTCCAAAGGTCACATCTATAAATATACTTGATTGTTTTCCTGCCAGAAGGACGCTCTACACTAGAACCCAAAGAGGAAAAAAAAAAATCATTGAGCATATTACTAGATATTACCATAGCTAAATCTGTGGTCTGAACTCTGTGGAAACAATATTTGCCTCATAAATTTGCTAAATAACAAATATCAGACTCCACAAAAAGTGTCATAAACTTGATTTTCTGATATCATCTAATGTCCACTTTACAAATCTACACTTCTATAGGACTCTGCAAAATTACTTTCTGGTTTTGATGTACTTTCCCAGACCAAAAATTCATTTACATAAGACAGATAACATCATTAGGAGAGTGAAATTTGCCAGAGATGACTTATTAGGTCTCAATCTTTATAACAAAATAAATTTGAGGTCAAAGGAGAATGGTTTTGTTTGACATGTTAATTCCTTTATATCAGTGAGTTAGTCCATAGACTGGGCTGGAATACCCTTGTCTTGAGCACATCATATTTTAGAAACATAATGGATGTGTTGATGCTTACTTCTTTATAGGTGATAAACTGAGAGAAGCATAGACCTGCAGAGGGTTTCATTTGGCCCGTTGCCTAGTGCCTGTCAGATTTGGGTCCTTTCCTTTCACCAGTGGCTCCCCAGAAACCTGTGAGACATTTATTTGCGTGCAAAACCCTTTCACTGGTCACAATACAATCAAGTCTATAATGCTGTCACTAATGCACAGACTTCAAAAGTTTTATGACATCTATTACAAAAAGCCTTCTCCAAGCCTTCTCCAAGGCTTTTTCTCCAACTTCTCCAAGTTTTCACCCACTTGAGTTTTCACTCACTTGGGTTTTCTATTTATGCTTATTGTGCCAGTATTCTGTTATTAGTGTTCTTACCTACTAAAACATGTTTTCTGAAATCAAGAAACTTTTAGAAAAACAGAAGTAATGTGTCCCCTTCATGTCTTAAGGCACAACTTTGCACTAGTTATCTATGTGCATCTAGGGGGAAAAGGAGTTTAGGAGAAGACCACCCTAAGCCCCCTTCCCTGCTGTGTTTCTCTCCAACATCTCGTGGATGCTCAGCCTTCCTGTGCAAGAGAGAAGCTGGGGATGAGGGTGATGCCTGAACAGGATCCATAGAATAACCTCTTGTGTTCTACACAAGCAAGGAGGCCTCCTGGTATTACTGCTTACCCTCTACCTCAGAAGTGGGTGCTATTGGCTGCAGTTAGGTAAACAAAAGCTCAAGATTAGAGTATGATCAAACCTGGTGAGAGCATCAGGCTAGTCACTGATCTGGGGCTCTCTCTTCCTCATCACCAGACCAACCTGCAAAACTTTTCTTGCTTCCTGCTGTCATCTCTGAGACCCAGTGTTGGTAATTATAATAGTCATACAAAATGTAGTATATAAAAAAATACTGAGGTATAATTTGTATTATATTATATTATACATAGCTGCATATATACACATTTAGTGACATACATATTTAGTTATAACAAATTACAAAATACATGCTGTCCAGTGGCAAAGATTCAGCTTGATTTTGCATTTGTGGTTAAGCATCTTCAGAGCAGCTGGTGATGTTGTCCTGGTTTAAGTGAGAACAGAACTAATTCTGTTCAGTGATTTTACTTTTCAGTTCAGTTCTTCTAACTAACTGCACTGTCTGAAGTTAGCAGCCTGTTTTTCCAGACAGTGTCTGCTGCTGGCAGGGATAACACCCCATATTTAGAGTTACTGCCAAGGATTGGTGTGCAGACCAAGGCCACTGCTGGATCTTGTGTACCATGTTGGGGGGTGCAGGAAGCTGAAAGGCTGCACCTGCAGGGAGAAGAGGACAGGGCAGGTGACCCCAAACTGACCAACGAGGTATTCCATCCCATATACGTCATATTTGGTATAAAGCTGAGGGATCTGGAGGGTCTGTCTCTCTCTAGGAGCTCCCGGGCTCTTCTCTCCTCTTGGACTGCTTTGCCAGCTTTGCTTGGCTTGGCTCAGGTCCTCTTTCGGTTCCTTCCTCGAAGCATCCAAGGAAGACTCTGTCCGTTCTGCCTTCGATCCCAATCGGTGTGTTCCTGAAGCTGGTACCAGAATCCAGCTCCTGAACACAGC
>JAAGNO010020437.1:35891-49875 GCA_033439905.1 Ceryle rudis
TTGTTCCTTCCCAGGTGCAAGACTCTACACTTGCCCTTGTTGAATTTCATCAAATTTCTTCCTGCCCAACCCTCCAGACTGTCCAAGTCTCACTGAATGGCAGCACAGCCTGCTTGTGTATTAGAAACTCCACCCAGCTTGGTGTCATCAGCAAACTTGCTGACAATGCACTCTGTGTCATCATCCAGGTCAGTGATGAATATGTTGAACAGAACTGGTCCCAGCACCGACCTCTGTGGAACCCCACTAGTTACAGGCCTCCAGCTAGACTCCATCCCATTGACCACAGTTCTCTGGCTTCTTTCCTCCAACCAGTTCCCAATCCACCTCACTACCTGATCGTCCAGACCACACTGTCTCAGTTTAGCCAGAAGGATGCTGTGGGAGACAGTGTCAAATGCCTTACAGAAATCAGGAAAAAACACATCCACTGATCTACCATCATCTATCCACTTGGTTATGTCCTCATAAAAGGTTATCAGGTTGGTCAAACATGACCTCCCCTTGATAAAACCATGTTGATTGCTCCTGATGACGCCCTTGTCCTTGATATGTCTAAGGATAGTGCCGAGGATAAGTTGCTTCATTATCTTTCCGGGGATGGAGGTGAGGCTGACCGGTCTATAGTTGCCCGGGTCCTCCTTCTTACCCCTTTTGAAGATTGATGTTTGCCCTCCTCCAGTCCCCAGGCACCTCTCCTGTCTGCCATGACTTACTGAAGATAACGGAGAGTGGTCTGGCAGTGAGGGAAAGCTAGAAAATAAAAATTTATCTTGGGACAGAGCAGCAGGAGATAGCTAAATATCTGTCTTAGTGCTTGTCTGTCTTCCTTGATTTTTATGCTCTTAGACCTTTTCATCTTGTTTTTAGCTCTCTTATGGGACATCTTAGAAGCCAGACACATGTTGCAGAAACTCTTCCCCTGTTCTCAGGCTTAACTAGAGCCTGTTCTGCCAGGCAAGAGAGGATTTGTGCTTTTAAATGAACCTTTTGGAAACTTGCCTGCATGTGAATAGCTATCTTACACCCAATGTGTAAGGTAGCCTGAAAAAAGGCAGGAGCTGGAGTACTGAGATGATCTCCCCAGCCACATGGAGTCAAGAGGCAGAGAAGAAAGTCTGGACTAAGCTGGCATATGTAGGGTGAATACATGTCTACAACTGCAATTTGCAATAAGGTCTTTTATCCTTTACTCACTGACTAGATGTATAGAGTCGTAAAGACATTAAGGAATACAACAGTGGTACTTGATGATCTTAAAGGTCTTTTCCAACTAAAATGATTCTGTGCCTCCATGAAATTGTAGCCTCGAACATGAGGGGATTGAGGATACCCTCAGCAAGTTTGCAGAGCACACCAAGTTGCGCAGGAGTGTTGATCTGCTAAAGGTAAGAAAGCTCTACAGAGGGATGTGGCCAGGCTGGATCAATGGGCCAAGACCAACGGTAGGAGGTTCAACAAAGCCAAGTGCTGAGTCCTGCACTTGGGTCACAAGAACCCCATACAAAGCTACAGACCTGGGGAGGAGTGTCTAGAAATCTGCCTGGTGGAAAAGGACCTGTGAGTGTTGGCCAACAGCCAGCTGAACATGAATCAGCAGTGTGTCCACGTGGCCAAGAAGGTCAGCAGCATCCTGGCTTGTATCAAAAACAGTGTGGACAGCTGGACTAGGGATGTGCCCTGGTACTTGGCACTGGTGTGGCCACACATCAAATACTGTATTCATTTTTGGGCCTACAAGAGGGACATTGAGGTGCTGGAGTATGTCCAAAGAAAAGTAATGAAGCTGGTGAAGGGTCTAGAGCACAAGTCTTATGAGGAGTGGCTGAGGGAACTGTGGTTGTTTAGCCTGGAGAAAAGGAGGCTGAGGGGACACCTTATCACTCGCTACAACTACCTGAAGGGAGGTTGTAGTGAGGTGGGGGTCAGTCTGTTCTCCCAAATAACAAGTGCTAGGACAAGAGGAAACAGCCTCAAGTTACACCAGTGGAGATTTAGGTTGGATATTATGAAAATTTTCTTCACCAAAAGTGTTGTAAAGCATGGGAACAGGCTGCCCAGGGAAGTGCTGGAGTCCCCGTCCCTGGAGATATTTAAAAGATGTGTAGATATCGTGCTTAGGGATGTGGTTTCTTGGTGACCTGGCAGTGCAGGGTTAGTGGTTGGACTTGATGATCTTGAAGGTCTCTTTCAACCAAAATGATTCTATGTTTCTATAATTTAATAACATGAAATGCAAATGATGTTTGCTGACAAAGCCAGCACAGTCTTAAGCCCTCTATAGGGAACTTCAGTCATTTTTTGTCAGTAGTTGAGCTGTGACATTGATATGCTTTGCTATTTGTCATGCTGGAGATTGCAGCTAATAGTAGCCCTTAATTAAAAGTGACAATCTGTGTTCATATCTTATTTCTCATTAATCTACAGTGCTCTTGAGTTTTGACCACTGTTCTATTTGCTCTGCTAACTAGTTGCAAACACCACGGGAGATCTTTTTCCACTACAGATAATCAAAATAACTTTTTTCAGTATCTCAACTTCAGCAGAAGTAAACACAAGTGCAGTGATTCCCTTTCCTGTCTTGTCACTCAATGCTCTGCACAGGTTTTGTCCCATTGTGCTGGGTTTGGCTAGGATGGGGTTAATTTTCACCAGAAGTTGGGAGAGGGCCACAACCAGAATAGACAACTGAACCAGCCAATGGGTTATGTGATACCATACTATAGAAGGTTGGAGGCTAGGCTGGGTAAGGCATAGTCTCTGCGCAGTGCAGGTTTAGGCCATTTGGTGGGCTTTATATCATTCACTTTATATATGTTTCATTACTGTTATTTTTTCTACTGTTGCACCTTTTTTTTTTTCTTTTTTTTTTTACTATTGCTCTTGTTGTTTTATTAAATTCTCATTTTCTCGACCCATGGGGTTTTCCCTTTTTCTCCCTGTTTTCCCTCCCATTCTTGGGGAGGAGAGTGGGGGTGGGTGAGTGAGTGGCCACATGGTGCTCAGCTCCCACCAGTGTCTAAACCATCCCTGTCATGGCACACAGTCCATACATTTTAGACTTCAGTATATTTGCTGTTCACAGCTGACTCCCCATCTCATCTTCCATTCTTTCTTGCTTTCCCTTTTTTTCTATTCCTCTTTTCTTCAATTTACTCTTCCTCTGTAGACTCCCTTTCCTACTGTTCCTGATCCTTCTTCTGCTCATTCTCACTTCTTCCCTCCTCTTCAGTTCCTCACTGTTAGAGCTGTAAATCTCCTCAGAGTGTCTTTCATGGGTAGATTGATCTTTTTGCAAATAAGAAATGCATTATAAAACTGCATCAAACCTTCTGCCTCTGCTGCCTGCAGTATCTTTTCATCTCAGGATGGACATTGACTGCATGCCAGCAAATTGACATCTGCAGCCAGAACCCAGTAACAAAATACCAGAAATTGGCACTTGGTCAAATTTTAGGCTTTCATTACACAAGAATGACCAGTCTGCTTTTCTGATGAAAAGAAAATGCATAATAGCAATACTATGCCCTTGAAAATTGCATTGAGAAACACCAAAGATTACCTAGTTCTGTCCAAATGGATTTTCTATCCTAAACACCAAATGAAAGTAACAGGAAAGAAATAAAAGATCAGACTTTGATATGAATGAAGGTGAAAAAGCTTGAGCATGTATTGCTGAGAGAAAAATAAGCAAAAGGATAAACTGCAAATCACCACGTGGCCCAATTTTAGCCTGAGCTGCTAGCTTTTATTGGACATATTTTGGATTGTTTCTGTGAGAAGGATAAAACTGACAAACTTGTCTGCTCACATCTTTGTTTGTTGTGGTCTTGGTTTTTTTAGAAATAGTGGGCAAAACCTATTTTCCCAGACAAGCAACAAGTAGACAACTGGAGACAGGCTCTTTGTGCTGTAGCTCAAGCACCCTTCCTGCCAGTGCCTCGGATAAAACAAAGCTTTCTTGATCTTATTTTCCCTCAAGCAGACTCTATCCACTTGGACACCATCCCATCAGGCTATTCCCTCAGCATTAGGGACCAGAAAACCTCATATTTGAGCCATGTCACTCACTCCTCAGATCTGCATGCAGGTAGCCTCAGGGTCTGCTGCAGCAGCTCACAGTTTCCATTGTCACATACTCTTGCATTGAGTTCTTATCTCTTATTTTCCTGAATGAAAGTCTGATGCCCTCCCCAGAACCTCAGTGCTGTGGTACAAGAGCTGAGCCCACAGCACAAGACATCTAATTTGAGGCTATGGGGAACAGCATGTATTGTGGCACAGCCATGCTCAGGAAGCTGGGTGCCTCTGGGACACAAAGACCTCCTGCACAGCTGGTACAGCCACCCCATGCTCTCATTAAGTCTGATGTTTTGAGGAAGAGTTAGCCCTACTCCTCAGGTGGATCAGGTCTGAAGCATGCTAAATCATCAGCTGCATTGTGAGGGAACCATAAATTCCATGGGTATATTTGTGTCTTGGAGACAAGAAAGAGCCCTACAGCTGTGGTGTTGTTAGTTAGAGTTACTATACTTTGTCACTTCACTGTTTGCAAACTGTGAAGTTAACCAGGCATGTGCATTTAAGGCTGCTTTGTGTCTCATCAGTATCATTCCTCAACCAGCTGGAAGAAAATCTGGTAAAAAATCAATCTAAAATATTCAGTACAGTCCTCAATAGAGTATTTAAGAACATTTAACATTATATTCACTTTGGATTTCCCAGCATGCCTGATGCTGAAAGAGTTTGCAACAGGTCTTGATTTGTGCTTGTTGGTTTGGTTGTCAGTAGTTGCTTTTTTTATAGGAACTCTTGAAAGTTCTAGGAAAACCCCATCAATAAAAGCAACTACACCTTCAAAGCCAAAATCAGAACTGAAGAAATGGGAACTGGTGTAGAAAAAGTTGTTTCCAGAATATGCAAGGTCAGTCATAGTGTTAGAAGTTTAAATGGAAATAAATATATTTTTTTTTTCTAAAATTTGAAGTGATTCAGAAATTATTGTGGCTGACTGTGCTCATTTCCATCCTGGAAATAACATTTCTTTGACGTTCTGAATCAGGAACAGCTGGGACACTCCGTACCAGCATGGAACAAGGGACTTGGAACCACATGTCACAAAAGATACTCTGCTTACCTGTGTCAGAGAGCACTTAAGAGACAGAGACAGAAATGCAGCAAACCTTAATTACAGAATACAATTAGGAAAAAAACCCCAGCAAGATGATGGGAGCTTCGGTTTGTATTGGTAAGTGCAGTACCCTGTCATATGTAGTGAAGCTGTTAGGACAGACCATGTAAGATTTAGCATCAAGCTGTGAACTGCTTAAACCCCTTACTGATGACCTGGCTTCTACTTGCCTGCAACCAAAACTCCCATTTGTGTGCAGAGGAAGAAACAAAGGGGCAATAAATTGGGATGGGACCTGAAGGTGTACCTGTAAGGCTTTTGCTGAACTGTCTCCAGTTGTCTGCTTCCTCCACAGGATTTCTAACCCCCTTGCTCCTAAACTAGCCTTTGTGAGGGCAGGCTGCTCACTGTGTATAGACTCTAGTGATACCCCCCTGCACCACTGCTGTCTCTGTCTTATATTAATTTATCCAGTGTTCTCCTTTAGCTGGGCCAATGTGAGAAGTCTTCTGAGGCAGGAGGGGCTGGAGGAGGGACTGCATATATGTTCTCCACTATACTCATCTCTTTTGACTTTTCTAAGAGTAACCTGAGTGAAGACATCGGGACCTGAGGCTTTCCCAAAAACATCTGCAAACACCATAGGCATGATGTG
This sequence comes from Ceryle rudis, assembly GCA_033439905.1. Classification (NCBI taxonomy): domain Eukaryota; kingdom Metazoa; phylum Chordata; class Aves; order Coraciiformes; family Cerylidae; genus Ceryle; species Ceryle rudis. The sequence goes on from JAAGNO010020437.1 coordinate 41,678, forward strand.
TCTCTCTCATATGGGGAAAAGACATGGCTTTATGTGGTCTTTAGACCCCAAGCCAAGAAGCAGCTTATTTGCCCAACAGCCTACCTAGCAGTGATAAACATCAAACAGCATCACTTAGTCTCTCCGTGGTTAGAGTAAAGCTGCAAGTTCTGTTAGGCAGACAGTGGCTTTGCAGTATCCAGTTAGTGTCAAACACCCCTATGGCATGAGATATTAAAACAATGTGGAGACTCAGAAAGCAGCCTGGAGCCATTTCCTGGCTTGAGGACTGGTATGAGGTGAGACACACTGCAGAAACAGATGCTAGAAAGAGACAGAGTTATTCAGGAACTGTCCAAACTGTCCATCACAGGGAAGGGCTCTCAGCTTCAGAGGGGGAAACAGTGAGAGCTAAAATGTCTCTAAAACAAATATTTAAAAAGAAGGCACTGTAGGGTTTGACTGGACAGTGCCCTGGAAGCTTCACAGAGGAACCGGGGTGGGGAGAGGAGCTGGAGTACAAGGCATAACTGCTTCTGACATGGCTGATCTGCCAGGGCTAGATGTTCCTTACCACAAGGAGGATGAGTAATAGAGTGAAGCCAGAACAACAGGATTTTGTCTTTTTTTCATGTTGTCTCTGTTGGGGAAGGTAAAGGGAGGTGTGTTGTTAGCTGAATATTAATGAGTGGTCTGGTTTGTGTCCCAACACAAGTAGTCCCACAAGGTGCTTCTTTTAAATAGCAGCGAAGGAGCTGGGGTTGACTGTCTGCACAGTCCATCTCTGCCAGCTGTACCCTGGGAAGCACAGAGGCCACCCAAAAAGCTGGTGGTGAGGCACAGCATTTTTGTCCGGGGACAAAGATATGATATGGTATATGAGGCAGGGAAGCAAAGCTAGATACCTCCCTTACATCCAGAACCAAGCTCCCCCAGTTCACTTTGGTGATTGTCACCCAACAACTTCAGGGAGGCCACTCCGCACTTTTAGAAAATGCCCAGACTGGAGAGAGAGAGATTTTGAGCATCATTACTCCCAGACTCAAGCCCTACTCTCAGGGTCACCAATCAATCCTTTCCTGTCCTCTGCCAAACCTCCCCCATGCAAAATGTCTCCTACTCATCAGGGATGAGAGGCACCCAGATCACACCCTAGGTCCTCGATGCAGCATTGGAAAGCAGAGTCTGCATTTCCTGGGGCACCATGCCAATGCTGGGACTCCCATGCCCAGGGGAAATTCTCTCTCTTTTAGGGTCTCTTGCCATTAACCATCCCTTGGCTCTGATGTTGGGAGCCAGCCAGGGTGGGAGCATGCAGTAATCAGAGGCCCTGATGGAACAAAAAACGCCCCCTGGGGACTGGTCCTCACTAACCTGGTGTCCCCTTCCCAGGGTTTCCCCTGCTCCCTCGGATGTTCCCTGGGGAGAGGAGGAAGGAGCAGGGCAGGCACCATGCGACCCCAAGCAAGGTCTGAAATGTCAGAGCCATTCATTACAGGTGGGAACCTCATCATGCAACCTTAGCTGAAAAATCAGTGTTTTCTGGGAATATGAAAGTACTTGAGAAATTTGGATCTGATAGTCCTTGGGTACCTTTAAGAGGTGAGGTTGTCATGGCATTTATTTCCTTCTCTTGAAAAAGGCTGGCTGCCAACTGTGTCTGATATATGATGCATCCTTGGCTCCCCCAGCACCAGTTCAATATGGATTTCTGGTGCTGCTGTGAGCTTACGGACTTTTTAATGCAAACCCAGCCTCAGTGATAAAATGGTCTGTATTGCACTGCCTGGCCATATGAGAGAGAACATTTGCTCCATCACTGACTGTTGACATGATGTCTTATTTTTTCAAGTCTGTTTGCAAGTGAAATAAGCACCTGAAAAATACAGTGTTATACACTTTTAGAAACCAAACACATAACCAAGTACTGAGTTCAGTATTACTTGGGGATACATTTAAGTTGTAATTCTCTCTTTATTGATGTATTTTCTCTCTGTCATTCTGGGAGGTGATTGTTAACAGCTTATTCTTCAGCCTTGTCCCTGAAGGAGATAAAGCTTCCTTGGACTCTTTGTGTTTGTACGTGTCTGTGAGTCTATGACACTCTGTTAACTTTTGAACTACAGGCAACTTTCAACCTGCATTAGAAAACAGTTTCATGAAAATAAGCAGGCAGGTAAAAGGTAGAGACGGCAGTAGTGCCTTTACAGAGGATGGGCTATTTGTCAATGCCACAAAATCCAACTACACGGAACAGATGGCAACAGGTACTGGGCTTCATTAGCTCTGTTACTCACATGATTATTTGTTTTCTGTACCAAAGCCTACAGGGATAAGCTCTTTCTTGTTAGTACCTCTGTATTAGATGCCAGAGGATTTTTCCAGGTAGTCAATAAGTTAATCAGTTGGCCTATGAAGGAATAATATTAAAGGTTGCTTTTGTGAGCCACTTTCTGACATTTCAGCTTAGTCCTTGGGCAACACTTGGTCTTTCTGGTATTGTCAGGTGGCATTTCAGACAAAAGTACAGGCCAACACTTCCTCTGAGAGCAGCTATATAAACCCAACAGATCTTCACTATGCATGACATAGATGTGATCTTACTTGGAGTAAAATTCATGTTGTTATGTGCATGTATCAGGAGAGAGATGATGTGATAAGTTTAGGCCAGGTCCAAACTGCCAGGCAGTGACAGAGGTAGACAAGTCTTATGCTTGATGCTCCTCTACTGTAAATGTCAGCCTTACTGACCTCTGTGTCAAATGGGGCTAGAAAGAGTCACTCATTTTGCAGCATTTTATTCCTGTAATTTCTCTCATGAGGATGGGTCTGCTCTGAACACCAAGTGGGAGTGAGGGACAGCTGTCTCTGGTGGGAAAGCCCTTTACTGTAGCAGGGCCAGCCAAGGGTGCCAGGTGCGATTCGTACGTGCTCAGTTGCTCTGCTCATTTCAGACATGAGAACTCACTGGAGATTCCCTGGAAAAACAACTCCGTATGATCTTTGCTGCTTAAACATACCTGGCTCAAAATGCCTTGCTGACTGTTGCAAGCCACCTTCTAGCTCTCTCCTGTTATTTTTACCTTTGCCTAATATTTGCAGAGGTCATCATGGGTTTTAAATATGACAAAGCTAAAGACTGTTCATGTGGCATAAGTATAAATACCTCTGTAACAGGTTTCCTCCATTAATAACAGAAAGATGGCTCATTTTTCTTCAGGAAAAGGAAGGAACAGTCCCTGCTTTTTCCTGTTGGGTAGCCTTGGCTGGCAGCGTAGTGTCTCTAACACCCACCAGTGGACACCCGTGGGGGCCTCTGCTGGAAGATGAACCTCTGCTGTTCCCAGCTGCATGCCAGCTAGATCACACTGGTATCCACCATCAGTGAAAGGGCTCTTTTATGTCTGGGTGGCATCACATGGGCTCAGGTGCTGGGATAACACAGAAAAGCCGAAGGTAACGTTATGCCAGGACAGCTTGGCATCGATTGGCTTTTCATGAATTCTTTCTCTTACATATTTTTACTCTCTGAAAGACCCAGCCATCTTACTGTTTCTCTCCACTGTTGTCCTTTTGACAATCTGCCTTCCTCTCATCCCATGTACCTCCTGTGTCATCCCTGTTCCTCTCTGTTCTCTGACATTGGGTGGTGGCAGGAGGTCAGACTCCTTCCTCCAAAATCCCCTGCCCTTACCACTTGACATCACTGTTTTAAACATATGCTTTTCCTGACTCAGCCCCTGTCCCACAGATAAAAAGTCCAATCCTGACTAATTTCCACACCATGAGGTCACTTCTTCAGGCCTGCATCTCCCACTGTCAGAGCAGAAGTCTGTACCTTTGGGTGTGAAAACAAAGAGGAAACAACTGCCCATGCTACTGCACAGGCATCTAAAAGCCTGTTGAGGACAACATTTTAAACACTGAATGTTTTGGGAAGCTTCTGTGTTATCACAAGGGCAGATGTTCCTCTACATGATGCATCTGTGTTCTGGGCTGCACAGCAGGAAAACAGCTCCTCATGCCTCAGGGTGCCTTCATGTCACCAGGCATCTGCTTTCTTGCCTGGGAACTGGCAGAATAGACAAAAGTCTTTTGGAGAAGATTTTCCTTAACATAGAGAAAACTCCCTTTCAGACTGTGGTTGTTATTTTCTCCATATTGATCCCCTTACACTTTTCCACTATGCTCATGGAAAGTTACTTGTGGCATTTCAAGGAATTAGCTTGGCCAATGCTATGGATTTCTGAGAACTTGATTATAACACAATTTATCTCAAAGGTTTTTACTGTCCTTTTGTTGTTGGTTTGGTTTTTTTTTTTTTGTCCTTTTACAGCAGCGATCTTTAATTTCAGCTCTACTTTTAACTTTTTCTTATGGCCTTATACAAATATGATTTACAGATAAATACCCTAGTACAGCTTGTTCCTATATACATTATCTGCACTTATGAGTTACCTCAAGTGTCTTGTCTTTCAGAGAGGGGTTTGTTAGCTTTCTTCTCATAGGTACAAGCACAGTTTGAAATTTACTTCTATTCAAGGCTTATTTCCTTTTCCTTGTTTTGAAATCCTGACCCTCCCCAGTGGAAAAATGCTTTTGGCAGTTGCAGAGCTGTGCTGGCGTAGTGGCTGGTCATGGGCTCACAGGCACCTTTTCAATATGCATTTGAAGTTACGTGATTTATGCTTTTTATAGAAACATGAAAAAAAATAGGTATCTTATTAGTCACTTAGACACAAATCTAAGTGTTTTACCATGTATTGACTAAACAAAAACATTCTGGCTATTTCTTGGACAAAACCATTCCTTTCTGCAATGGCAGAAAACTGGTGAGCTCTTAGTATCTATTTTGCATAGACGTGCTTTATGTTGTAAAGCAAAAGAGAATGTTGGAGGTATGCAGACACCCCCATGTTTTCTGCCAGGTTCACAGACTGGAGGCCACCACTGCAGCTGTGGGCAATCTGATGTGACACAGCTATCAGGGCAGTCAGATCTTATTTCTCCTGGGTTTGGCATCCCAGACAGCATTTCCATCTTTCCCAATAGCTCGCTTGTCTAAAACTGGCCCACAATACCCTACACAAGCTGCAGATGAAATAGTGAACAAAGTGATCACTAAGAACTTTTTCAGAGCAGTTATAAATGGCTGCACAATGTGTGCAATTGTGTGCAATAGTTCAAACAACACTTCTATGTGATGTGAAATCAAATCTTTTACTTCAAACTCAAGCTTTAAGAGAAGCTAAATGTACTGTCAGAAGTAGGAGAGTACTGAGGATGGAAAAGAGAAAGGTTTAATATTTCAGTGTTTTATCTTGTGAATCTCATGGGCTTTTGAGTCTCTTTAGTTTAGATGAATCCTTGGTTACCAATGATAAGCATGTTATACCACCTCATTAGGAGCCAGGCTTCCTTTTACAGCGCAAAGGTTTTTTTTTTTTACCTCAGAGTATCTCTTTTGGAAATCTCTTGCTTCACTTTTTTAGGTTTACATTTGATCGCCCCCCCAGCTTTCATTGCTTTGATGACTGATAACCACCCTTTGATTGATAAGATGCATTCAGGTATTTCTTAAGTGTTTTTCCAGTGATGACATCCTATAAGAAGTTCTAGTCATGATTTGTGAAATGTGCAAACTTGTATTTAGCATAGCTGAAATTCAACCCAGGCCTGTAACTCCATCTCTCAAAGTCATCAAGATCTTCCTGAATGATCTGCAAAACATTCTCTGAATGAATGGTGGCCCTGAACACCTGTCATCATTAAACATCCTTGAAAAATACCCAACAGATGTGTCAATTCTGTTGTGAAGATACAAAGTGAGAGAAATGTCAAGATTTCATCCCTGTCTTTGAAGCCTTCCCTGGTAAACTTTTCTGGTAAACTCCCAGTATGACAGTATATACATATATATATATGTATATATTTAAATACTAGGCATAATTTCCTCTCTGAAAGAATGACAACAACAACAAAAAACAAAGACAGAAAAAATTCCACAAAATAGACTCATCAGTTTGATAACTTTATAGTCCTTGTGTTTATATTTTCTCCTCCACCTTCAACAATAAATTATGATATGGGGTAGTTTGTCACCTACTCTGTGGAAATCCAGATGGGTAAGATCCATTTTAGAGTTTAAATTTTTTTTTTTTTTGAGAATCACATTCTCATTGAAGAGAGATATCATGTGGCATGAGCCACATTAGATAGCTTATATTACATTTTATCCTGTTTTCTTTTTTATTCTTTGGATTTATTTCAAAAATTCAAGATTTGCCCTGAAGCATGCATACTACTGAGGCTGTAATAGTTGCCATTGTTTCCCAAGCAATTAATCTGCTTTCCTCTGTTTCTCTCTCCCTCTGTCTCTTGAATTGGTTTATTTTTTGCTGTTCTTTATCATACCACTTCTCATTTCAGAGATTTAGTAGAAAATAGTTATCTTCTATCTTTGTTTTCCTCTTCTGTTTCAGCATTTTGGAGAGCAAATGCTCAGGCCTCCCATATTTGTGTTCATGAGTTTTTATTCCATCTCTTTTGTGGTAATTTTCATAACCTCTTTCCCATTATCTGTGTGTTCATTTGGAACACTTAATTTCTAAAAAAAAAAAAAAAAACAAACAAAAAAACCAACTTTATAAATCAGAATCCTTAATTATAACATTTAGTTTTGTTTATCCTTCAATTTAATTTAACTTGAACGATCTTGATTCATTAAATCTCAGAGTATTTTCTACAGCCACCGGTAATTAAAATCAGCTAAAATAACATTGCCTCTGCCTGATGGCAGGGCAGCCACAGGAGCTTTGTACTGAGAGTGGTAGGCAAGCATGGAGCAGATCTGCAAATCTGTTTGCAGATGTTGATGTGAAGTGAAGGGTGAGGTTATCCAGAAAGAGTGTAAGAAGGGAGAAGAAGAACAAGCCAAGGACAGACCGTCATGAATAAAAAAAGACCGAAAGACTTACAGAGAAGCCCCTGGTGACATCACAGCATATTAACATATAAATAAAATTACACCAAAATAAATTACACCAAAAACACTATAGTAAATGCATGAGAGTAAACTGAGCAATCCTAAATGACTGATGATTCCTATTAGTAGGACTGAAAAGCTCTGGATAACAGGTGTTCCCATGTTAAAATAGAGGATAAAATTCTGGTGTAATGCTAATTTGTGAATGTGCTTATATAGCACATTATATATTGTATACCTGTTGTTCCCAGACTAAATCCCAAGGTAAACTGCAGTTGATAATATGGTGTTACACATTCAGAACAATCTCAGAACTGAGGAGTATGAAATCTTGCTTAAGTCTTGTGATATTGCTTAACTATGGTTTAAAACACAAGATAATTGTGCCAATTATCTTATTGCAGAGGTCTGCATTTGAACACAGCAGCTGTGCTCTGTCTTCACTCAGGGGATGCTCTTTTGCAGTCTTGCTACTGCAGGTTAGTTGTGCCTGAGAACCGAATGCATTGGGTTCAAGAACTTGTGATGACTGATGATCAGGTCCTAAAAATGCAATGCTTGGTTGGCTGCTTATGCATAAGTTACTAGCATTCCAGTATGTTCTTGATAGCTCAACAGTATCACTATGGTTTTTGAAGTGTCATTGTCAGGAACCCAAGCACTTCAGCAGGTGGTGAAAAAAAAACCTGCTACCCCTCTGTCAGAAAGCCTTTTTTTTTTAGATTAATGAAAAAACTGCCACTTTATTATACTGAGAGATAACCATCTCAGGATTGGGACAACACAGGGAGATGCTCTTGCTCCACAGTAAGTTAACTTGTGTGTTAAGAAGCCTAAACCAGCACAGTTTCCCCCCCCCCATTTTGTTTCCCATATTTAAAAGTGGCCAGTGAGAATGTAAGTCCTGAAACTGTAGTTAAGAATTTAGAGAGATGTTCCTTCAGACAGGAAGTCTAAAGTGGGTCCAGAGGAGGGCCACAAAGATGATCATGGGGCTGGAACACCTCTCCTATGAGGACAGGCTGAGGGAGCTGGGGTTGTTCAGTCTGGAGAAGAGAAGGCTTCAGGGAGACCTAATAGCCACCTTCCAGTACCTGAAAGGAGCTTACAAAAAGACTGGAGAGGGCCTGTAGTGAAAGGACGAGGGTAATGGTTTAAAATTAGAAAGGAGTGGATTTAGATTAGAAATAAGGAGGAAGTTCTTTACCATGAGAGTGGTGGAGCACTGGAACAG